>CM076573.1:614236618-614435634 GCA_034641835.2 Pinus albicaulis
AAGTCAGTCGGCACAGATGCAGGGGAGTACTGAAACCCTACCAGAGCGCTACATGCTCTCTCTCTCATAAGATCAACCTACAACAAACAATCATTATTTCAACTAAAAACTTTAGAAATATAAAATAGAATAGTTAGAATATACTTGTTCCTTTCACATTCAATGTATATGTTTTGAATAGACATGTATTTTTATTGAAGGTTAGTGTTAATAGTTTTGTGTAATCTTTGATTTATTTCCCTTTAAATTGATCGCAAATCGATCACCCCTCGGCATGCACAACTGAATTTTACTATGTAAGGTTAGAATTTGTGTTCGGTAGTACGATAGAGAAATAACTTTGTGAGTTAGATGTTAGTAAATAGATAATAATGTATTTTCTTTGATTCTAGAGAATTATTTTAAGAAGAAAGGATAAAGAAATAGGGTGGTAATTTAGTGATGAAGGTCCATAAGGTTTACTTAATGGTAATCACGATGGTAACCATGCGAGTCGAGTCTATGGAAGTATGTTTTTCTTTTGTAAGAGTGTAAATGTAGTGACTAATATTAAGGGAGGTTTTTAGTTTTTTAAGATCGAGAGTTCCAATGAAGGTTAGGGAAAAAGTATTTTGATTTGCGGTTGGAAATGATACTCGATCGATCAAGGATTTGAAAAACTTATTTAGCTTTTCGAAGGTGGTAATAGAGGCATTTTTTTTATCAAATTACAAGAGCTCTTGAGTGACGAAAACAACACAACCTTAATCCAAATTAGGTGTGATGAAAATCATCAATTACTAAAACCAAATGAGTAATTTCTAAAACCAAATGAGTATGTAACATGATGGCTGCTAGGTTTAAAAGGGAAATTTGAGGAGAAAATAAGGTGTACAAAGGAAATTTGAGAAATAGATATGGTGCAAAAATTACACATAAAACAACTCATATATTTTATTTCAAATCCAAAGTATATCCCATATATAGTGTTTATGAGATTTATCAGTAAAAAATTATTGCTAGAAAATATTTCAACAACCTAATCCAACCAACAAATTTAATCTACAAATATACTATTGTAAGGATTATTCAAGATTTCCATTTGACTATTTTCTATTTTCTTTCCATATAGTCAATCTACTTGTAAATAAGAAAAGAAAAGAAAAGCTTGCAAACTCGTAACATTACTTGGAATGAATAGGTAGTACTATATTCTCAACATGGCAGTTAATCCATGTACTAAATTCTCATAGTTACCGTAGTTAACCCAACACAAACAAGAATAACTCGTTAAGATAATTGCAGGTTGAAAAGAATCACTCATTAAAGCATTTGCAGTTTGCTGATTCTTTACAATTCTTGAATAACAAAGATATTTGATATAATTTTAGAACAAGTCCATTACTGAGCTGTCTAGAGGGTAGCCCCCATCTTTTTCTGCTTATGTCAAAATTGTGTTGAAAAAAAATCATTGCTTAACGGGTCCATTACTGAGCTGTCTAGGAGGATGGTGCCCACTCTCCGGCCTTATCAACATTGTTAAAAAAAACACAACACTATCACGTTCTCAATAAAATTTTATTTCAGGCATTGGTTTCTTCATCTTGCTCCAAATTAAATGGAATTTAAAATTATTTCTGTCATTTTTAGAATCACAACTTGTTCTGACTAAGCATCTTAATCTTGGTATATGGTTACCATAGTGGTTATTTTAAATGGTCAAAGGTTTAGAATAGTTGTTATTGATCAATAGAAATCTTGTATCATATCTTATTTTTCATAGACGTTTGGACTCATCCCCGGTAGGGGACCCGTAGCCATAGCCTTCGTTGCGGCTCGACCTATCTATCCATGGTATATATATATATATATATATATATAATAGAAATTATATGGATATATTTAATTTATGTAATATATTGTCTTACATGACCCATTTTTAGTAGTAGGTTCAAATTTAGAGCTTTTGGGTCTTAGTCTTTTTAGAACCATTTAATATATCAAATGAAATTTTTTGGGGGAAATTTGCAACCATAGCTCCTAAGACTTTATATACATTGAGATCATTTCAATGACATGGATATTAGATTAATTAAATTTAATATGCAGAAGTTATACAATTTATAAGTTGATTTATTTTATTCACCATCATTACACATAAAAGATGCCACAGTAGCCTTTGTTATTAAAAAATGTGTATATAGTCGTCATAATTTTAAGAAGATTGTATAAGGTCTAAAAACCTTATCACTAATTGAAGGTTAAGGCATGCAAAAACCCTAACCTTATACAATTATTAGGATATGTTATATATTAATCCACTAAGAGGAGAGGGGTTCCATTATTTAGCTTTGTATTTGTTTTATAGCTGAGTTGAGCATAGGAGTAGGATTTGAGAGAATAACAAAGGAAGAAGATATTTTTATAATAACCATTTACACCAAAATGTCATAAGGAACTCCATAGTGAGCACCCCCTTTCTTTGTAATTTCATTTTCATACATAAATAAAAGAGAGCAATGCATAGGCCTCACTTTCTAATTTGGTTTTCTCCAATGTCAAATTTTCTAGGATACATGCTATGTTCATTTGTGTGGATGGTGTGTTCATTTTCTTGTTCTTCCATTTTTGCATTTTTTTCATTTTCATAGATTTGAGCAATAAGTTAGTGAAAATAAATTTCGTATCTAAGGAAATAAATCTACATAATACAAGATCTATTGTGATGAACAATACTAATAGAATATCTATGACATTATACAAATAAGAAAACAAGAAAGGTGTTTTCCGGTTCTCCTCAATGGGATGGGTTCTTGGAAGTCCTCAGCATTTCAGATCTAAAATTCCTCTCTCTTGTTGGTGTAGAAAACCCAGACAAACATAGAACTCAATTGGAGCTCACAAGGTGAAAACGAAAGGTGACTATTGAATGGGGAAACCCCTTCTATTTATAACAAAATATTAGGGCGGTCTAGAACTCGGTGCATGAATAAAATATTATTAATCGAATTCTAGAACAACCTTTTAGGAATATTTTATTATATTTGTTGGAGGGAAAAGGATTTTTGACATAGGTCAATTCTTTTATTTATAAATAATAAATAAATAAATGATTTATTTATTATTTTAAGGAAATGATGGGAATACAATCAAATAAATAATGGTTTATTGAATTATTTATAGATGATTTAGTCAAATTTAACTAAGAATATTATTTAAATAATGATTTAAATAACTCATTCTTAGGAAATAATTAAATAAATAAGGATTTATTTAATTAATTTCCTTGTTTTGGGTTAAATATGACCGGGAAATATGAACAAATAAGTTATTTCACATGGTGAAAGCAATTTTACTTAGGGTAAAATTGGTCTTACATGGTGTACTTGGGTTCATCTAATGATAATAGGTTAGATGACAAAAAAATGGTGTAACAGATTGCCCCCCAACGTACAAGTGTTAGGAGAAAATCGTATGACCGAAGTACGTTGTAAGAACTCAATCACTAAACATCAAGAGGGAAGTGAGAGAGAGAAATGTAAGGTAGTATAATGTGCTAAAGGACTAGACCCTGAGGAGATGAGACTTACAGGTGCAACAAGTCTCTAGTTTATGAAGTGGTACCTGTGCTACAGGCAGCGGTGGAGGCATACCTATGTCTGCCGAGACAAAGTACAAAGAATAGGAAGTCCAGTAAAGAAGGAACCGAACCATGAAGAATATGTTGGTGTAAATAGGAGCCAAAAAAATAGAATGATGAATCCCACATACGTGTTGCACCTGGAATAACCGTCAGGACTTATACAATAATATTTTATTACATGAGATACGAATACACCCAAATGCCCCCTACACACGGGGAAGGGCTCGCAAAATCTGACTGATACATGCAAATCGAAAAGGTGCTGCAAGTGGCTGAGGCCAATATCATCAAATGAGAGGAGCTGCATCAAGGGATGAAATGAAGAAGTCATTCGGGCATGTGGGGGGCTACCTGCAGGGCCACCCCCTCATGAGGGTTGAGACATCTCACACACACCCGAGAATCACAAATAGCTGTTGTTACATCACTGGACCATCAAGTGTATAGATCACGATCATGCTGAAAAGAGCTCGAACCAAGGTACACTACTCCCTAGACCTGGCTTCTGGAGTAAATGAGCTGATGTCGACAAAAGTAGGTCCGCCATAGGTGAGGCAATAAGGGAACCCCAACTAAGGCATGAGAGAAAATAGTAGAGTGACTAACATACGGACACTAATGATGATAATGAAATGAGGGATACTAAGTAGCAGATGGACAACTTCCCTTGTTAGAGCATAAGGGGCATGAATGGCTTGGTAGCAACTAAAGGCCATAATGTGCAACACGAGAGAGGGACCAAGAGATGAAGGATGGAGGACTATAGTGGGATATAAATGGGCTCGAGATAGACTCCGTGACGAATGATGACTCAACTCGGATGCTCTGAACAAGGGCGACTCGATGGTGCTGCCACACAGAAAAGGTCCAATGGGGGACCATAAAAGCATGAGTACAATAGGGTGTCTCATGACAAAAATCTACATGAACAAAGCCAAGTAAAGAGGTAAAGTGGTGCCCCAAGTACAAGCATTGTAAGTGAAGAATTCTGATTGGAAGGAGAGATGAAGGGACCCTTCGTGGACAAAATGTGTCCCAGTGAAGTGTCAAAACATGAAAAACTAACAGATACCCATTTGAGTGCTTGGTGAGAGCTTTCCAACAGTGTAGACGGTGTGTCTAACGGGGCTACGATTTGGTCGCAGCGAGCGAAAGAAAAAATAGGGGTTTCTCTTATAATAAGGCATTTTCCCTCCAAAATCATTCATTTGCTTGTGTAGCTATGGTGAATGTGGAGAGGAGAGAAGGCCATAAATCTTGCGGCAATCGTAGCGGAAAAACCAATCGTTGGAATCGCGATCCGTCAGTTGCAGGTAAGAGGCCTAATCCCACTCTTTGATTTGGATGGTTTCAAAGTTCAGATTAGGGTCTTGAATCTCAGTAACTACCCCTACTTCATCATTACGGTCGGGTCTCACTTTTTGGGGCAAAAAATGTGACCTGGGACACAAGTTTGGGCCTGAAAAGTGCGACCTGGCCTAGGATTTGGCCAAAAAGTGCAACCTATTAGATGGAGGTAGTTTTAGTGCTATTATGGGTTGAGATTCAGTTTTGATGTGAGTTAAAGCAGTTTTGCTGATCTGTAGACTGACAAAGATGATGGTTTTGTGCAGATATGGAAGATATACGGATCAAGTGGAGAGAGAGAGACCTAGGTACATTACGGACGAAAATCCAAGTGGATCAGGGTGTCTGTCGTGCATTGGCTAGGTTTGGGGTTCTGAAATTTTTGGAGAACCCTTTGATGAGGGCTGGGGAGCCCTTGTTAGCCCGGATTATCAGTTATTGGGATCCAGATCATGAGGCGTTTATAGTGCAGGATCACAGGATTGAGTTGACGGTCCACGATCTGTATTTCTTGACTGGTCTCCCACCATTAGGGATGGTGGGAAATACACAGCCAGTGTTACCATGGGGGCGTAGCATTATGGAGTTCGTTGAGCGACATTGTCGACCAGGTGTCCGAGTCAAAGGGACTCGGATATCCATTGGGGATCTAGAGAGGTTGGAGACCCAGGTAGTGGCCGCAACAGTGTTGCGGATCTTGGGCAGCCAGGTGTTCCATCACATCACTAGAGGGCAGATGATGATTGTAGAGAGTGCGCTGAGTGGGACCTACTATGGGTGGGCCCAGATGATGTTGGTATCGGTGAAACGACAGATGTCACTATGTAAGCGGCAAGTGAATCATGATTGTGCCTATGGGACGGTATTGTGCTCTTTCTTCTTTGAGAAGATCCCGACCTTACGACCTTGTGTACAGCTACCTGATGGTGGTCTGAGAGAGCCCCAGATGCATCAGTGGGGACGACTACTGTGTTGAGGAGGGGGAGGGGCGGTCGGACAGGTGTTCCGACCAGAGTTTTTCGCCTATTGGGATCAGATGCCATTGTACATAGACGACTATCCCTATAGTGGGATGAGTTATTGGGGAGATCTGAACTTGCCGCTTCCGCATGGTCGAGTATGGGGGCTCGATGGTAAGTGACAAGCAACTAATCCGTTATGTGCATTTTGAATTTTGTGAATAGTATTCATGGTACTAATCCTTATAGTTTTTGGAATGCAGATATAGCTCCGATAAAACCGGCCGGATATATGGGATGTCCTGCAGCAGCTGGAGCTATAGGTGCAAGTGGATCGATGACAGCATAGAATGAGGATATGGCTTCTCTGTTGGAGGACATCCGTCGTAGGTGTGAGGGGCTGCTGACCAGTGTGTCGGAGCATGGTTGGCAGGATTTAGACGACCAGTACATAGAGTTATGTATTGGGCTACCCTCAGAATGACGAGGTATCATGCGATGCATAGCGATGGCCAGTCAGACTGTGCATGATCTACGAGCTGCGGGAGTAGAGCCGTTGGCTCGAGATCCTCCAGAGAGTGATTAGATGTAGGGCAGGTGGTGCCCCCCAGTGTCTATGTAGGGGCAAGTGGTGCCCCCCATTTTTGTAGTTTGGTTTTTGTAACATGCTATGGGCATGTCCTATGTTTCAGAGTAGATGGACTCTAAAAACATAGGTGATATGATATATATGATGTATATGTATTTTTTTGATGGTGTTAAATGTTATTGTCTTGTGTGTGATAAATGCCAGTCTAGAACATGATTTGCGATTTGATCTACGTAGTGATTTTGACTTCTAGGTATATGGTTGAAAGTAATGAATCTAAATTCACGTATCAAAAGTTTCACTCGTAAATATTGTCTAAACAGGATAGGGTTATGCACACAATAGACACCATTAAGTTGGAAGACAAGAAGCAGGGAATCTAAACGAATGTGTAGATGGAGGATGTGATGAGAAAGGGCATCAGCTAGGAGACCACGTACTGCATCATATTCGACCTGATTATTGGTGGCATTACCAATGCAAACCCCATTTGCAAGAACGAGGGTATGCAAGGGGGTAAAGATGGCCCATGCGGCCGAGGTGAGATTCTGGGAATAGCGACTTGCCCCATCGGCATAGCCAATATAATGTGTGGACGAGAAGGCCGATGGCATACTGTCACAAGTCAAGAAATGGAAGGAAGAGCGGGAACTCATGCTGCGAAGGACTTCATAGATACGGATGGTATCATCGTGATTATGGGAAGAAAGGGAAAGGTCGAGGAAACCACATGATGCTGCAAAGCTACCGAAATCATTAGTATGGGAAGGGAGGTGCACATATGGGTCATCATGGGAAATGACAGAAGAACAAGTAAAAATATGGGAAAAGCATGAAGAGCCCAAGAATGTTGCTGAAGGGGAATCAAGCGAAAAAGATGGAGTGGATTCAGAGGGAATGTAATCTGAGGGTTGTGCGGATGATGATAGGTATAGGAGGGGGGCAGCAGGTTCCTACATCTCAACATCAGGGGGAGGAATGTCAATGGTAGCAAGGGGATCCTCGAGTAAACCTGACGCATACTGAGCAAGGATGGGAGAGGCAGATTGATTTTGTTCAACTTCGTACTCACGAATGACCTCTAAATAGGCTCGGTAGTGCGTGAGGTGAGGAAAATGGTGAGAATAATGGCCATGGACACCACACAGAGCAGAGGGTTTTTTGGTGTGAAGAGTCTTTGGGTTCTTAGTTGCGGATGAGGAAGAAACAGAGGTTTCAGGGGTCGTTGATTCAGGAAACGCGACTTTGACCATGGGTTGGATACGGGGCAACTTAGGACAAGTATGGGCGGCATGTTCGATACCATCACACAAGGCACAAGGCTTGGCGGGTGGAGGGGGGGTAGGGTCGGGTGCGGTGGCCTTGTCTTTGGATTCCCCCTTGCAAGTTTTTCTTTTCTTTCCCATAGTTGTCATGGCATAAGGATGGTCTGGCGAAGGGGCTACGGGCACTGTAGCGATGGAAGGAGTGAAGGGGATCGGTTACATAGGTGTCACAAAAATGTATGGTTTGGGGTGGCTTGGTGGGGTCTCGGCTGGAGGAGTAAGATACCATACTGGTATTCCCAAGGTTAAATTAGGGAGGGAAAGGGTGGCCATGACAGGATCCGAATAGACTCCGGGGGGGACCAAGGAAAGGTATCTGACTGGTGGGGTAATGGCCAAGAGGGATGACTCCCATATGGTGGAGACCTGAGGGAACCGACTCAGGAGGGTAGGGAGGTTCTTGAGTGTGAGGGGGAGGGGAAGGTCCAGGCGAGAGAGGTTCAGTCGGTTGAGGCGAAGGGCTAGGAGCAGGGTGCGGCGGACGAGGTTGAGGTTGCTAACTAGCCGAAGCAAGTTGTGGAAGGGCAGCCTGAGATGATTTCATCATGCAAACATTCGCTAAGCTGGGATCAAAGACAGGAGGGGGGGAGGACCCGGGAAGGTTCCAAGCAAGGAGGAGTCTTTGTAGAAACCAGGAGAAACACTGGTCAAAGAATCAACAGTTTGCTTATTGGTGACAGTAGAGATGGTGGAATCAGGGGAGGTCCGTGATTTGGGTTCATGATATGAAAATTGGTCAATGCTGACAATTTTTCCATTATGAGGGAAAAAAATCTTGTGGTGGACTGCGGATGGGACGACAGACATGGCATAGGTGTAACTACGCCCCAAAAGAATGTTGTAGTCAAGAGGGCCATATATAACTTCAACGTCGACACAAACGATCTTGCCGGCAAGGGTGATAGGACAGTTACGGAATAGGCCAATGGGCTGGGAGGCATGGCCATTCCACACATGAAAGGTGATTGTGGAAGGGGCCAGCTCAGGAGATCCGAGTTGTTTCCAAACCGAAGCGGACATTACACAGGTAGATGCCCCCTCATCAATAATACACCGAGCGACATTGGCATTTCGGATTTTGACTGGGATTTGGAAAGAAAAAGAAGCAGGAAGGGGGGGATGGTATAACTAACGGGCATCGAAAACAATTAATTGGTCATCAGTAGGATCTACATCACCCATGGCAGATAATAGAGCCTTATTTTGAGAAGGACACGACTGGAGGAGTTCAAGTGTTGAAATGGAAGTAGGAGATTGTGCCAGATCATCTACTATGCTGTATGAATGGGCAGCCTGACTAGAAGCAACATTTCGGCATAATGGGCCCTTAGGAATTTTGGTATGAACCTCAGCTTTGGGCAGAGGGATTTGCAAGGGACCATTGGGTGTCGATAGAGGCTCTGTAGGACCTGAGGATGGGGACTCGGAGACAGACGGAACGGGAGGGGTGGAGTACTGACGAGACCGAGTTTGAAGGTTAAGGTCGATGGTGAGAGGTTGGTCAGAGGTCATCATGAGAATCTGGTAATTAGAGGAACCAAAAGGGGAAGGTTGAGTGGTTACCGGGGCATGAGGTGATTGAGTAGCCACAAATCCTTATTTAGGGAAAGGATCGGTAAACACAGTGGGTTGAGAAGTAGCCGTATGGGGAGGGACAGTAGGAGAGGAGTGTGGTCCCCGCACGGTGGCCCGAGACTCCCACATATGCCTCATTTGTGGTAATAGGGGACAATAATGAGTGTAATGACCATAAACACCGCAACACGAACATGGCTTATTGGTGCGAAGCAGCTTGTCCGGCTTGGGCTGAGAGCCCTGTGGCTGGTTGGCAGTGTTAGAATTTACACTGGAAGGATTGGGTCCACGATTACCAGAAGCAGATGGATTGCCTTTTATCTTTCTTTGAGAAGGAAGAGGATTAGTTGCACCCTGCTCCGAAAATACTTGCCCTGGAGGGGGTAGTAAGTGCGGTTGCGGGGGTAGAGAAGGCAAGGGAGTGGGAGGTCCAAATGCTGGAGGCGCTGGGACACTAGGCTGTGGGTAAGGATAAGGGGTAGGATGGGCAACTGTTGAGGAGGTAAATCCCCTCTGCGGATAGAGGTGATCCCTACTACCTAGATTTGGTCTAGCAACAATCAAACACGCTACAACGCAAGCTCCTAATTGCAAAAATCAAAGCGCGATAGAAGGCCTACCTTAGGTCCAACGTTGTTGTCGTTGCGGAGAGGATAGTGCTCTCAATCCCTTGCTCCGAAAGGTCACAATTCCACCACTTGACGCGATCGAACACCTGCACGTATAAGAAACACGATGAACATATGAGCGTAAAACCATATAATTGCAATTATGTGTCAGTCAGAGAGGACAAAACTCATAAACAAGCATGAACAATACGAGTGGAAATATAATCGTAGTCGCTTATATTAATGAAACAAAGGGCTCGATGTTAAAATCCTCCTAAGTAGGTCATTACGGGAATACGTCTCAGAAATCTGGGAATAGGGACAGCCTCGATCGTCAATCTCCTTGCTATGGATTTGGCACTATGAGGACCATCAAAGCTCTCAAGGTAATTGTTTAGGCTATGAAGGCTCTGGAGGATTAGCTTGCAAAAGAAATGGGCAAGCTTTTATAGATGGAGGAAGGGAGTTGGGATCCCTATAATTATGGGATTGGCCCTATCATCAAGGAAGCTTCCATGAGAGGTGGCAAACCACTTCCTCTCTATGGAAATCCGTAGCCAAACCTCCCAACTCAAGATAGATATCAGTTCCTGGATCAGTTAGGACGAAACTTCCGCCATTTATTTAAAAAAAAAACCTTTATTAAGCTCCTCGCGGGGAGTGCGAATTTATTATCGTAGCGCCACTCGCGCTGCCTTTCAAGAATTTCCATTAAAAGTGTATAACACAAAGGTCAAGAAGGATGAAAAAGGCTATTTTAGGGTTTTTCACAAGGAGTTGTCTTCAGGGCAATGAAAGTACATGTTCAGGGGAATGCCATGAAAGTGTTTTCAAGTTATGTCACTGCTCATAGGTCACAGAATGGGCCCTCCAATGTGCGGGATGGGGAATTGCAGGGACGGTGACAAATTGCTGTGTAACAGATGCCCCCTAAAGCATGAGGCCCGAAAGAGAGAGAGGGGCGAAATGCTTTACGAGAACATGTCCAACTGAAAACACCGCTATCGGAAAACCTGGGTAGAGAAATACAATTGATATCTTAGATACATGATATATATGTGGTATGGGCGCAGCCATCCATAATAGAGTATACAATAATCCAGATCCAGGGTATCGATGCAGCCATCTAGTGAGGATCGATAAATAGACTTAGGTATGGTCGCAGCCATCCAATGAATGAGTCATGTAACTAATCATAATAATCCACAAAATCGCAGCTTGGATTCCAGCAGACAAAATCCAGGGTCTTGCACTCCATCTCATCCCGAACAAAGTATAAGTTCAAGCATGCAAATATATGAGCTGAAGTCGAACATGCAAGAACATCGCCGGATTACCAGCCAATGATGAAAGTTGTTAACAGATGCGAGAGGTACCACCAATAATGATAATGGCCCTCAAGGTACTACAGGTACAATCTACGGCATGTGAGTCAATGAGCTGGTGTCGAACACCCATAGAATCACTCGATCGGAGGCTAATGATGAAAACCTCACGCCGAATGCGAAGAACCTGCCATTGAGGCATGCAGGGTCCAAGGTTCCAGAAGGGAGTCTCTAGATCAACTTCCTGGATAATGAGCTGAAGTCGACAGGAAGTGACCTTGATCGAAGGTGGGCCATAGTGTTTCCCACATCATCGACATGAGGCAGAGGAACATAATGTCTTTGTGAATCAAGATCAGATGAGAATCAGAGGAAGGTTGAAATTTGCAGAGGTCAACTTCTCTTGAACATATGGCCGCACGACAGTGAGTTTGGCAGTATTTGACATCAACAGTTCAGAGGTCATGATGATGGGACAAAGAGCAGATGAGAGGTCAAAAGGGATCACCCAAACCCACGGAGGCAAGTGGAAAACGAGATGAGATGTCCCCAACCCGACATGAATGCAGAATGGTGCCATGTTCAAGAGCGACATACTGACGACATGACAATGATGTTAGTTCCATTTTCCCCACCATTTCTGGTGAGTACGTCTTTATTTTTACACAAGCTTGAAGAGGGCACCATATGCTTGCTATATAAGTCCATCCTAGTACATTTTACGAGCCCTAGGAAGGAGGAACTCAGATATCATCATTATGACTGAATCCAATGTCATCAGGGTTTAACGAGTCTGACAAAGGAAGAACTCGGTGTCTTTTCATGTTTAGAGAGTTTGAAAAGACAGCGGAAAAGTAAACTCCAATGGACCTTTTTGTAAATAGTTCCTTAGACCCGAAAAGGTAGAAAAAAATATTGGGTGCTCAACAGATGTCTTGGAGGCTTGAGTTTTTTGGGTGGTTGCAGTGACAGTTGATTGTGGTCGAGGACTGGCCCTACGCTGGGACCGATTTCACTGGAGATCCCGATCTTCCGCTCCCGGAGGGGGAGGATTGGGATGAGGAGTTGGGTATGATACTCTTTTTGATTTTATGTATTTATGTTTTTTTTGGTAATACATGTTTGTTCTAGTAATAGTTTTTATGTGTATGCAGACGTCGGCCCAGAGAGGCCCGCGGGCATGTCGCCCATTGTGCGGAGAACCCATGCCGATCATGACCCTCAGGCTGAGGGTGGTGAGGGAAGTGAACTGATTCAGAACCTGGAGGGCATCGCCCGGGGGATCCCAGACTATGCACAGCTAGCAGATGTTCCGCTAGCATACCAGCGACACACTGTGGGGGTGCCCAGTCGCCTCCACCGACTACTGAGACGCTTAGTGCATGTAGTGGCTTGTTACCACAAGCACCATGCGGATTAGACATTAGGGCTTTTCCTGCATATTTTTTGAGAGACATGTCGTCTCCGGCTGTATTAAGACGAACATGTATATTTTTTGATTTTATGTGATGCACACTATGTAAACATTTCGACACACACATATATATATATACATACCTATTTCTGGGTGGATCTTTTTACATGTGATGATGTTTTTATTTTATGCTATGCAAATTTCTAATACAATGTTATCTTGATGCATCAGTTGCATAACAAATGACCCAATGAAAAAGTTCACATAATGTATCTAATCACACATTTTATTTTTATGCAAGCTTAGAAGCACACATGAAAACACACATGCAAACTATGCTTGGAAATGACTTTTATTTTTATGCAAGCTTAAAACACAAACTATGCTTGAAGAAGACGGGCATGCCCCCAGCATGGTGTCTCAATTCGAGGTACATGCCCCCCAAGCTTCAGTCCATAGGAAATGGAGTGAAGGTTGAAAACATAAGAGATTTGAACTAAATCTATCAAAACTCGAATTGAACAAGCTCATGTTTCATTATTTTAACGAGGCTGACACACTTAAAGAACTATCCTCATAGCGGGTTGTTTCATTGTTTTAGGAGCTTGACATAATGTTAGAAAATTAAATATTACAGAGCAATGCAACACATAAAATATGCGGAAAATACAAGCACACAAAACACATAAAACCAGAGAGACACAGTTATAGGTGGCTCACCCAGTTTGGGCTACGTCCACCCCGAACAGCCAGTCCTTCCTTTTTATTATCCAGCAAAAATGAAGATACAAAACCTACATCAGATCCACTGTAATATTCTCTGTTCTCTCTCACAGTCTCCCTCTTTGTTTCTTGCTCCTAGAATGCACATACATTATACACAGCCGCAATATAATAACCTCATATATATAAGGGGGTTGCCTTCTAGGGAAAAAAACCCTAATCTAAACATAACTTCTACCGTCAGGTCATTTTCCTAATGAACGGCCCAGATTGACTAGAAATTACTATACTTTTACAAGGCAATTTTACATCTGTTTTTAGCTTCGGGGGCACTGCCCCTGAAAACCCCCGCTAGGGGGGCTTCGAAAAGCGATGTCGCCCCCCCTAGACCCCCCCATGGCAGCAATTAATTTCGGGCAGAGTTTCCGCCCCTTTTAAGGTACAACGGTCCAATGCTGTGATACAAAGTAAACAAGATAATCAGGCTCCACACCCAACAATATCCCACTTGGAGACTGATTGTAGCAACTCCACCGCTGCGTCATTTGCTGGACAATGACTCCTCTTTGGACCTAGATGTTACTCATCTTCATCGTCATCCTTGAAGACCAATTGAAACTGAGCATTTTCTCAATTTCTCCCTGGTTACAACTTTTGCTAGCATATCTGCAGGATTCTGGCTAGTGTGTATCTTTTCTAGCTTCAACTCTCCATCTTCCAATACTTACCGTATGAAATGGTACTTGAGATGTATGTGTTTAGTCCTGGAATGAAATGCTGAGTTCTTTGAGCATAGGCACTTCAAGGCTATGAAAAGAGGTGCCCATATCATGCTTCTACCCAATTCATCCATAAACCTTTGTAACCAAATTACTTTTACTAGCTCTCAGAAGCAACAACATTACTCGTCATATAAAAGTGCAACAACACTGGATTTTGAGTCCCTAACCGATGTTTATATATTCCACCTACATGAATACATCATGTAGTCTCTCCCCTCCCCGCACTCGTCACTTGCCATATCTCGCATCAACATATCCCTCAGAGGAGCAATGTTTGAATCCACACAAATCCTAATGTTTGATTTGAATGTACCTCAAATATCTAAGAATCCATTTTACCGCCATCCAATGTTCTTTTCCCTGGATTATTCATGTACTGCTAATAACTCCCACCGCATGTGCTTGATCAGCTCAGGCAGACCATTTGCATACATTGTTTTTAACTGATGATATGGAACTTTAGGACATTATCTATGTCTGGGTCTTTGGGCACATCTCCTTACTAAGTTTGAAATGGCTAGAAAAAGGTGTACTGACTGGTTTTGCATTGTACAAATTAAATATTTTCAACACCTTTTTTATGTACTCATTTTGAGACAATGTTAATTTTCGATTTTTCCTATCTTTGGTTATTCTCATACCAAGGATCTGTTTTGCAGCTCCCAAATCCTTCATTGAAAATGAATTTGCCAATTTTTCTTTGAGCACATTTATTTCCTGCATGTTAGACCCTGCAACAAGCATGTCATCTAAATACAATAACAATATAATATAGTTGCCATCATTTTTCTTTTTCAGATAAACATAGTGATCAGAGTGGCATCTAGTATAACCTTGTTCAGACATAAACTTGTAAAATTTTAGATACCACTGCCTTGGAGCCTGTTTTAAGCCATACAAGCTCTTCTTTTGACCCGCACACCAATTTTCTTTCCCTTTTACCTCATATCCTTCTGGTTGCTGCATGTATATCTATTCCTCCAAATCTCCATGGAGAAATGTTGTCTTTACATCTAACTATTCAAGATGTAAATCTTCCGCTGCTACAAGACTTAATATAGTTCTGATTGAATTCATCTTAACAACAAGAGAAAATATTTCATCAAAATCAATACCTTTTGTCTGTGCAAACCCCTTCACCACAACTCTAGCTTTGTACCTATGTTTTCCTCCATCTTCTTCCTTCATCCTGTAAACCCATTTATTCTACAATGTAGTTTTACCTATAGGCAACCTGACTAAGTCCCAAGTATGGTTATGCATTAAGGAGTCCATCCATTCTTCCATGGATAGCTCTCACTTCTTCCTGCTTTCAACCTGCATTGCTTCTTCATAACATTCAAGTTCACCAGAATCAGTCAACAATAAATAATATAATGAAGGAGAGTATCGCTCGTGGGGTCTACTTATCCTGCTAGATCTTCTCAACACCACTTTCAGTGTTTGAGGTGCCTGGCCACAAAGGTTGTGTGGTTTCGCCGTCGTGGTCGTTGATTATTATTATTTCGACACCAAATTTACTTTTTCAGTTTATCTCATCAAGAACCGTGTATTCCTTGCTTTCTTTCCTCGTTCTTTTCCCGCAACCGATTCTTATACAAGAAATTTTCATTGAATATTACATCTCTGCTCCTAATGATTTTGAGATTTTCATAATCATATAAGCAATAACCAAAATCATTAACACCATATCCAATAAAGGTACATTTATTTTATTTTGCCTCATGCTTTGTTCTATTTTCTTTATTAATATGGACAAAGGCCTCACAACCAAAAGGCTTTAAAAAGAGTAGTTTACCTTTGTACCTGTCCATGCTTCCTCTGGAATACCACCATCCAAGGAACTTGAAGGCCCTCTATTTATTAGATAAATAGTAGTATCTACAGCATCTGCCCAAAATTGTAAAGCCAATCCTACATGCAATCTCATGCACCTTGCACGCTCCATGATTGTTCTGTTCATCCTTTCTGACACACCATTTTCTTGTGGTGTTCCTGGAACTGTCTTCTCTCTGCGAATTCCTTTCTCTGAACAATACCTATCAAACTCTTTGCTGTAATATTCACCTCCATTGTCCGATCTCGAGACACTCAACTTTTCCTGTCTCAATCTCAACCAAATCTTTCCATTTCTTGAAAATATCAAATACATCAAATTTATTTTGAATACAATAAATCCAAGTTTTTATAGTTGCATCATCAATAAAAGTAACATAATAATGAAATCCACCGAGAGATGATACCTGAGTAGGTCCCCATACATCTATATTCACAAGATCTAATTTTTCACTCTTATTTTCTTTCCCAACTCTAAGAAATTTGACTCTCTTATGTTTTCCATAAACACAATTCTCACAGAAATCTAAATCAATATTCTTCAAACCCGCAACAAATTTCTTGAGTGAAGAATTCATCCCCTTCTCACTCATGTTCAAGCTTATGATGCCATAATGCTTCATCTTCTCCTTTGGAAGTTAAAGCATTAACAGAGTTAGAAATACCATTGCATAAATACAATGTACCAACCTTTTCGCCTTTTTCTATTACCAGGGCTCCTTTGGTGACCTTCCAAGTTTTATCCATGAAAGCTGTCACACAACCTTCACCGCCTAACTGCGCTGCTGAAATCATATTTTTCTTCAGATCCGGAACATGCCTTACCTCCTTTAGTACCATTGGTTTCCATTCTATTGTTTTACAAGAACTTTACCCATTCCAAAAATTTTATAGGGTTTATCATCACCCAAACGAACTTGTCCAAAATCTCCTTGAACATAGTCATGAAAATATTTCTTATCAGGTGTGGCATGGAATGAAGCCCCTGAATCTACAACCCAAGAATCAGTAACATTTTCGAAATAAATAATCAAAGCATCTTGTAACACATCACCTGTCACATTTGCTTCATGATTGTTTTCTTGTTGTGTATCTCCTTCTTTTCCCTTCCGAGATCTACAATATTTCTTTAGGTGTCCTTTATTTCCGCAATTCCAGCACACTATTCCTGATCTGGACTTGGATCTGCCTTTCCTTTATTTACTGCGATATCCTGAGCTCTTTCCTCTTTCCATTCTTCTTCCCCTAGACTCTGCACTCAAATCATTACCTGATGTCTCACCGGAGCTTTTCCATCGCATTTCCTTTCTAAGGATAGCACCCACAACATCATCAAACTTTAAAGTACTAGATCCAGAGACAGAGTTACTAATGGCCATAACTAAACCATTCCAGCTTTCTGGTAATGAGCACAGGAATAAAAGAGCTCTAACTTCATCATCAAAGTTTACCCCTACAGAACTTAACTGATTGGTAACTGTATTAAATTCATTTAAATGGTCTTCAGTAGATCCACCTTCCGACATCTTCATATTAAATAATCATTTCATAAGAAATACCTTGTTTGAGGCCGAGGGTTTTTCATATAGTTTTTCCAATGTCTGCATCAAACCCTCTGTTGTTGTTTCCTTCAAAATATTGAAGGCGACTGACGCCGAAAGACACAACCGTACTATTTCGAGTGCCTTTCTGTCGAGAATGTTCCATTCCATGTCTTTCATGGCCGCCGGCTTCTTTGTTTTTCCGCTCAATGGTAGGTACAGATCTTTCTGATACAGATAATCTTCCATCTGCATCTTCCACAGCGGAAAGTTTTGGCCGTTAAATTTCTTGACCCTAAACTTACCATTGTCCGCCATTACTCCCACTCGAACTAGGAACCCTTCTTTCTTGCGATTTTATCAACCAAATAGACCTTCAGTTCTGAGACCAGTTGTTAGAAAATTAAATATTACAGAGCAATGCAACACATAAAATATGCGGAAAATACAAGCACACAAAACACATAAAACCAGAGAGACACAGATATACGTGGTTCACCCAGTTTGGGCTACGTCCACCCCGAACAGCCAATCCTTAATTTTTATTATCCAGCAAAAATGAAGAGACAAAACCTACAGCAGATCTGCTGTAATATCCTTTGTTCTCTCTCACAGTCTCCATCTATGTTTCTTTCTCCAAGAATACACATACATTATACACAGCCGCAATACAATACCCTCATATATACAAGGGGGTTGCCTTCTAGGGCAAAAAATCCTAATCTAAACATAACTTCTACCGTCAGATCATTTGCCTAATGAACGACCTAGATTGACTAGAAATTACTATACTTTTACAAGGCAATTTTACATCTATTTTTAGCTTTGGGGGCACTGCCCCCGAAAACCCCCACCAGGGGGGGGCTACGAGAAGCGCTGCCGCCCCCCCCTGGACCCCCCCATAGCAGTGATTAATTTCGGGCAGCGTTGCCACCCCTTTTAAGGTACAGGGGTCCAATGCTGTGATACAAAGTAAACAAGCTAATCAGGCTCCACACCCAACACATAAGAGGAATAACTGTGCTCCGGTGAGCTCAATGGAGGAGGCTCAGGAAGGGGATAACCAGATACATCACGCTCTAGACAATCTAACATTGCCCCCAGACTAGGCATAAAGGAGGAACGATGATGCATATCACTCCAAGGTAGCTCCTCAAGAGACATGGTTTCAACAATGGCTTCATCAGAAGGAAAATTCTCTTTAAGAGGATCAGGAAAGTCAGCCTCGTCGAGCCAGGGGGATTGAGAATAGATATCTAAAGCCGTGCTCGAGGGAGCATGTTGAGGAGGGGGAGGATCAGATGCGGCAACGATTTCGCAGTAATTAATCTCTACTGGAGTTAAGGGCATTGATTCTCCAAAATCAGTCACCTGTTCAGGCGAAGGGATAATCCATGGGTCGTCAGACCTATAGATCATGTTAACTTGAACGATGTGCAGTGGCGGTGCGGGAAAAATACCCATGAGGATAGGGTCCTTGAAAAGACCGGGTCCTACACTATCAGGGGGATTGGGGATCTTATCCATGTAAGGAACGTTGTTCTCAGAGGTGGAGGTGAAGAAAGACAACTGATCCACAGTAACAATTTTTCCCTCATGAGGTAACTTAAGAAGTCGAAAGAGGGTGGATGTCACACATAGCATAGCGTGAGTCCAACTGCGGCCGAGAAGCAAGTTTTAGTTAAGCTTGGCGTCAACCACTTCCAATTCTACTTGACTATCTTCCCCTGTAACGTAATCGGTAAACTCTTAAGAACACCCAGGGGTTTGGATTCCCGACCATCGAATGCCTATAAGGCATTGGGAGATGATGACAGGGCTGAAGAGCCAATGGCTTTCCAGCAGGTGGACGACATGATACAGGTAGAAGCACCCTCATCCACCATGACCCTATGGATGTTAAGACCGTTGATCCCAACTTGAATAACAAGAGTGATTTGATGTGGAAGCCGGGGGGTAAAATTTTCTAAGTCAAAGGTGAGGAGATTAGAATCAGTGGGATCGATTCCACCGATTGCAGACAACAAAGCTTTCCATTGCGAAGGGAAAATTTGAAGGACTTCCAATGCGGACATAGCACGGGCATTTGGATTGTAGGAATACCTTCGCAGAACACCTTTAGAAGGTGGCCTCACAACAGGTTCAACTGTAGGCTTCTCAATTTCTAGAGAACCGGAGATAGGTGGAGGAGGTGGGCCATCCACAACTTCCTTTCCAGCTGCCTGACGCGATCCAGTATAATCCTTCAAACGTGTAGCTATGGAGACAGGTGCAGCACCATTCATCATAAATAACTGGGACCCAAATGGTGCAGATGGTGAAGGCTGTTCAACCATCTAGGTCTACTAAGATGGGAACGGTTCTTTAAGGACTGCCAGAGTCCCTTTGGAGCCTTTGAGAAGTTGACTAATTTCAGATCGTCGTGGACAATCCTTGGTATAATGATCTCCTTCACAGATGAAGCAGGGGTACTTTGGTTTACGTTGGGAACCGTCCTCAGTCCGAGGTTTAGAAGACTCTGACTTGGGGGCATCGGGTTTGGATTTTCCTTTGCCCTTCTTTTTTCCTTTGGAGGCTTTTTCTGTAGGATTAGCCTGAACAGCATTAACCTCCGCAGTTTTTCCAGAATCTGGAGGGGCGGGAAGAGAAGAATTATTGGAAGAATTATACTTCTTCTTCCCATTCGAATATTTTCGAGAATTTTGAGACACGGAACCAATAACACCATTCACCGCTGGGGTAGGCAGAGCTTTAGAGGTTCACGGGCGTGGAGCATCAGTCAAAATATCATAAAGCGTGCCAGACTGAGAGTATACCAGATCAAGATACTGGGCACGCGCAATGGCCTGTTCTTTAGTCACACATGCCCCCATAGCAATATCTTGTGCGATTTTGTTAACGGAGGATGTGGTGAACCAATGGGTTAGTAGTTGATCAGGTATATCAAACTTGATCAGCCTACGACGACGTCACCACTCATGAATATGATCGGATATGTGGGTGGCTTTATCCTACTTCAGTGAAGTCAAGAGATGTGTCCTGGCTTCATAGCAAACTGGTAACTGAAAGTGAGTCAGAAAAGCCATTGCTAAAGTATTGAAATCTTGAAAGATGCCATGGGGTAGTTCAATATACCACTTAGCGGCAGCACCGGTAAGAGTGCGTTGGAAGAGACGTAGGTGAATTGAATCGTCGACCCAAGAATTAGACGAACACCACAAATGGTAGGTCATTACATGAGCTTGGGGGTCTTCACCAGCTTTACCTTCAAACTTTGGGCAGTCTTCGGGTACCTTGGTTGGAACCGGAGGCCAATAGGGATTGTGTAGAATCGGATCATTGGTTAATTTAGAAACGTCTGGTAATTCCAAGGTAGCCAAGAATAGCAATTGCGAATTGAACGACATGCCAGGTCCTCGATAAGGACCGGTACCTGTACTCCATGCTGGTTGAGAATATCCTTGCCCCCATTGGTTCTATCCAGCAGGATTCTGACCGTAGGAGGTATAGGGTGTATAACCAGTCTGATTCGGTTGCTAGTAACCAGTGTACGGGGCTTGATAACCAGAGTATGGACCCTGATTGTAAGTCGGACCCGTTTGAGCAGTCTGTGGATTTGGATGCTGAGTATAGGTGTAGCTGGGTTGTTGAGTGTAATAATGAGAACCTTGGGGCAGATTATAAGCCGGTCGAGATTGACCATGAGGGTAGTAACTGCCTTGAGGTTGAGCGGGCTGCAGATAGGTGGGACCTTGCTGAGCCTGATAATTAGGATGCACTGGTTGATTCGGTTGTGGCATCGAGTAAACCGGCTGTTGGGCAGGGTTGACAGAGTGTGCAGGCTGGCCTGGTTGGACAGGCTGACCTGGCTGAATGGGCTACCCTGGTTGAACAGGTTGACCCGGATAAACAGGTTGTGTCGGTTGCATAGGTTGACCTGGCTGTTGAGGAACACCAGGTTGTACCAGATGGGTCGGTTGGCCTGGTGGTGGAACACCAGGTTGTGCCGGATGAATCGGTTTGCCTAGTGGAGGAATGGAGCCGGGTGGTGGTTGGTAACTGTTTGACCTGCAGCAGGACCATAAGATGGTCCTGGTTGATGTGCAACATTTGGAGCAACAGGATACTAAGGTTGCATGGGTTGCGACGGTTGGACTTGCCCCCCAAGACCGTATATCGACCCAAGTTGGTACCCCAGTTGACCGGGGATTCCTTGAGGTTGCCCCGGTTGGACTCTAAGAAGAGGCTGCACGAGTTGACCTGAAGGGTAGTAATACTGTCTTTACAGACCGTATAGCGGCCCTTGCTGGCCCGCAGGGTAACCTTGCGAGTCGTAAGGATAGCCAGGCTAGCCCGAAGGTTGGCCTTGAAAAGGTTGTCCTTGCAGGTTATAAGGCTGCCCAGCCTAGTTATACAGTAAACCCTGAGCATGAAGTTGAGCCTCAGGAGCGGGTAAACGCAAATGGTTCCCGTGCTCATCGTACTGATATGGAAAAACGTACACAGGTGTACCATCCTGTGCATAATGCGAAAAATACGAGCAGTTGGGATCTTGAGGGGGTTGTCCGACCTCGGGGTTCGATTGTTGTAAGGAAAATCGATACTCCTCAGGAGAGATGTTCTCCAGCATAGCAGAAGCTATGTAGACGTCTTCGGGAAGCGATGTGGTCCTTACGGACTGAGTGGTAACAACAGGTGTAGATGCAGCCACACAAACAGTGGGCCTAACAGGTACAGAAGTGACCTGAGGGGATGACATGCCAGGTGTCTGTGGAGACATCCCCAATGAAGGAACAACCGGCCTCGTAGAAGGAGCTGATACCCCCATAGAGGCAGCGGCGGCAATAATCTGACCTAAGGATCTATACCCTGCTGGTAGTGAGGGACCAGGCGAAGACATAAATAGATGATTCGGCGTTGTCTTCTGGAAATAACTTCCGAGTTACTTCTGGGAATAGCTGGTAATCTTCACCAGACGTGGGGATTTCCTCGCTAGCAGAATGACTCGATTCACCCATATTTTAACTTGCCGCTAGATCTCGTAATAGACGACGAGGACTAGGAGGAATAACAACAGCTAAAAAGGGCAAACCTGATGTAAGAGGAGGGAAATGTTCCCCTACTCCAAATCCGGACCAAGGGTCAGATAAGGGCCAATTGAATTCAACTAGTCCTCCAAAGGGAAGCTCAGACAGAACCGATCCCCCATCAGGAAACTCGGAAACGATGGGCTGCTGAGGTTCAACAGAGGATTGAGAAACCTCTGATGAATCGTCCGTATATGGACTACCAGTAGACGAAACTTAGGGTTTCGCCACTGTGGTAGTAATGACAAGAGAAAAATATCAAACACACACACGGGCTGAAAAAGAACGAAGGCACACAATCAAACGGCCAACAAGAAAAATCTAACAGGGAGTGTGATCGCTGGTGATTTATTTTACGACATTGAAACTTAGAAACTTCACCATTTCATGTTTTAAGAGTCGAGAAACGGATGAAAGATTACTCTATCTCTTTCAGTTTTGAAGCAAGCATGAAAGGACAAGCGCTTGGTGATCTTTTCAAATTTAAAGAGTCAGATAAGATCAAAATGACTACTCAAGAATACTAGGCAAAGGGTGTACCAAATAACCGTGAACTGCAATATACACCTTGGTTTCAAAATGAAAGAGAAATCAACCAAGGACTTGACATACGTGCAGGCAATCTCCCTGAATGTTGTGTCCGGTGTATCACAGGTATAGGGCGGCAGACTCAGCTTCCTATGGATAAAGGATAGAAACCTAGTGGGGTCTCCCTTTATATACGTGATGGTACAGGGAGCACAAGTCCGTACTAGCGCTGTCTAAAGCCAAGAGGCGAATGACAACTACTAGGTTTAAAGACACCAGAACACGTCTCTAGCCTAGACATCTAAATATTTCGTTAATGTTTCAATGCTGCCTTAGTGTAAATTGAATAAATTTTAATGTTTATCTTCAATTATGTTCCAGTTTTCAGGCCCTAGCGAATGTAATGTCTTGAAATCTCCTAAATGCACACTACATGCCATAGTATATCATTTCATTCGATGAAAGCTAACTACAGGAGAGTTAAGATCTTTTCACACAACAACAAAATGATGAGAAAACAACCAATGATATCTCTAATGCAGCTAATGGAAACTAAAAGCTTTTCGTTCAAAGTTACTAATCACTAATAACACCGAAAAGATCTAATTCACATCAACTAACTCAACGCAAAAGAGATTTTTATTTTATTTTTATTTTCAATGTTTAAGAGAAAGAGCACTAACAAGATGAAAACTAAAGAGACAAGCAATTGAGAAGCAAAAGCAAAAGAGAAAAACAATCAAATTTCACTCAATGCAAGCACACAATGAGATCTCAAATTGATAAAAAGTCCCTCAAATCAAAAGAAACCCAAAGACTCAATTGAACCATGTAATCTAGGCCCAAAACGAGACAAAGAGGAATTCGAATGAAGAAGAAGCCAATCTCTCAAATAACGCAATAAAATGATAGACAACCACCAAACGAGTGCAGAGAAGCTATCATAGAGCTGACTGAACAGACAGGAACCAAAAATTCCCAAGGGAGGCTCGACGCACAATAACACCTAAATGCCCTAGGGCTACAATGTAAAATCGATAGAGATGGAAAAACAACCAAAGGAAGAAGGTCACAGTCAGTCAAACAAGGCTCTAGAACACTCAAGTAGTTGAAAAAACAAGAACAAACACCCAGATCAGTCTCAGAAGGCTCAAAACAGAGTAAACCCTACTACCTTACAGGATTGGCATGACTGTAAGGCTAAAACGAGCACCAAAATGGGATTGGCACGAGTAATACACTGACAACATGCGCCAGTGGGCACGACTGTCACACTGAAAAGAGCGCTAGCCGAGTTTACTAAGGAAAAATAAAAAATAGCAATCCAAGAAGCATACCAATGATGGTAAAGCTCAAACCAAAAGCCAAACTCACAAAAAGGGCCAGCCAAAAGAGCTGATCAAGCAAGCAAAGTCAAGAAACGACCGAAAGATAAGACAATACTCCAAGTGTTCAGTTCATAAACTAAATCGGAGATTGACTGAAGCAACATTGATCTACTTCGCTAATGCAGAGCAAGAGCATTTCGAAGGCTATTTGGCTAACTTCAGGCTCCATCTGTAGTTTATAAAGCAAACAACAAGCTAACTCCCCAGTGGAGTCGCCAATTTGTTGAGGAGGTAAATCTCCTCTGTGGATAGAGGCGATCCCTACTAGCCCAGATCGGGTCTAGCAACAATCAAACATGCTACAACGCAAGCTCCTAATTGCAAAAATCAAAGCGCGATAGAAGGCCTACCTCAGGTCCAACGTTGTTGTCGTTGCGGAGAGGATAGTGCTCTCGATCCCTTGCTCCGACAGGTCATAATTCCACCACTTGATGCAATCGAACACCTGCACGTACAAGAAACACGATGAACATACAAGCATAAAACCATATAATTGCAATTATGTGTCAGTCAGAGAGGACACAACTCATAAACAAGCATGAACAATACGAGTGTAACTATAATCGTAGTCGCTTATATTAATGAAACAAAGGATGATACAACCTGGCTCTAACGCTGAAATCCTCCTTCGACGGGTTGTCAGCGGAATACGTCTCGGTAAAGCTTGTCGGGAATAGGGACAAGTCTCTCTCTTCGATCGTCAATCTCCTTGCTATGGATTTGGCACTATGAGGACTATCAAAGCTCTTGCAACATTCTTTAGGCTATGAAGGCTCTTGGAGATTAGCTTGCAAAGAGAAATGGCAAGCTTATATAGATGGAGGAAGGGGAGTTGGGATCCCTACAATCATGGGATTGGCCCTATCCTCAAGGAAGCTTCCATGGGAGGTGGCAAACTACTTCCTCTACATGGAAATCTAGAGCCAAACGTCCCAACTCAATTTAGAGACTAGTTCAGGAGTTGGTTAAAGTCAATCTTTCACCATTTATTTTTAAAAAACACCCTTTATTAAGCTTGGCGCTAGTGCGACTCTGAGACAGAGCGCCAATTGGCGCGCCCTCTTTGAAGAATTTCCCCCATTGGTGCGGGTATAACATAGGCTAGTCGCGCCAAGGATGAAAAGGCTATTTTTAGGGTTTTTCACAAGGAGTTGTCTTCAGGGCAATGAAAGTACATGTTCAGGGGAATGCCATGAAAGTGTTTTCAGGTTATGTCACTGCTCACAAGTCACGGAATGGGCCCTCCAATGTGCGGGATGGGGAATTGCAGGGACGGTGAAAAATTGTTGTGTAACAACAAAATTGAGGTAAGCAAGAGTGTGGGCAAAAGGAGGAGGCATGCCATATCCTGGATACATGCTACCTAGAGAGGGAAAAGTACCGGAGGGGTTGGCCTCTCCTGGAGGGAAACCATAGCCTAGAAGAGGTTGAGCAGAGGTATGTGACAGAGCTCCAATGATACCGTCAGCAGAATGGGATGCCCCCGAGGCATTAGGGCCACCGGGCTTGTGGAGGTCAGGAAGGACGGTATAAACATAACCAGATTGAGCATAGATAAGGTCATATTTCAAGGCTATTTGGAGGGCAGCTTCTTCGGTTTGGGGAAATGGGATGTGACATCTTTGCCAATGGGAGGTAAGAGAGATTGAAGGAACCAATCCATATAAACCTGATCTTCAAAGGGGGGAGCACGACATAAGCTCCGTCTTCTTCGCCATTCCTGGACATGAGTGGAAAGGCGGTTCGAAGAGGATTGATGGAAAGAAGTCAAGAGTTTAGTACCAGTGTCGTATCAGAGAGGTAGCTATAAATAAGATAAAAAGGCTTGGGCAATGGTCACAAAGGTGGTATGAGAAGAGGTGGCTTGATCAACATACCATTTAGAAGCTTCGCCAGTAAGTGTGCGTTGGAACAATCGAAGATGGATGGAGTCATCGGTGATGGAATTGGAGGAACACCACATGTGGAAAGATCGGATATGGTTGGAGGGATCTTCACTAGCAAGGCCTTCGAACTTGGGAATGTCGAAGGGGAGCTTGGTTGGCATAGCAGGCCAACTGACATAATGGAAAATAGGGTCATTAATCAACCGATTGAATTCGGGGAGAATGAGACTGGCCATATAAGGGAGAAAAGGTGCAGCTGAGGTAGGTCTCGTAGTGGTTCCACTGGAAACGGACCCAGTAGTAGAACTGGGGTTGCTGCTGGCAGTAGGTCCTGAACTAGACATGGTGAAAGTAATGGGGGGAGAACCAGGAGTAGAGGGAGAACCTGAACAATCAGAAGAAGAGTCGGAGTGTGGACTCAGGGGAGGACTTACACGATGACGATAAGAAGGAGGAAGTCGACCAACCGAAAACTAAGGGTGAAGGCCAAGAAGTCTTCGGGACAAACACCTTGGAGGCGCAATGATGACGGGAAGAAGAAAAACCAACAAGGTCAAGGAGGTGTAAAATCAAGTCGAGACAAGGGCATAGAGGTGCAGTGTCAATTGATTTTAAAGTCTTTTCCAGACGGTGTTAACCACGCTCTTCTTCGCTTAGGGTCAGTGTGTGGCATGCGTTAATTTTAATTGTTTAAACCCAAACGTTTTGAGAGTAAAATAAAAAGTGTGCTGTGTAACTGAAAATAAATTTGCAGTAAATAAGACTGAAAGAACAAAAAATTAACAACTAATAATGCATCAATCTAACCCAAGAAGGTGGGTCACTCAAAACTAGTCTATAAGAGGGAAAAGCATGCTAAAAGAGACCAATATATCTAAGGTCGGGAGGGACGGGGATCTAAAGGAGAAATCTGCTGAAAAGAGGTGCAGATAACAGCAAAGAGGCAGATGCAAGGTTGCTGCTAGAAAGGAGGGGATCAGCTAAAGGTAGAAGGGAAAAGGAGGCTTCCCTAGAAATGAACCCAAACAAAGCTATATGAGGTGTTTGGAAAGGGAGAAGAGTTGATATGTAGGGATCTGAAAATGAGGTATCAGATCTGAAAGAAATAAGGCTGAAACTCTGGAAATTTAGACTTCTGAAACAAAAAAAACTCTCCCACGAAAAGTGGAGGGTACTAGAGCCCTAAGGGGAAAGATTCCCACTTAGTTGAGTGAAACAGATCAGAAACAGGTTTAAATGGGTAGAGATAGAGGCTGGAAAACCTTGACAGAAGCTTCAGACAAACCCAGAAAAAGTGTTGGAAAATTGCAGAAAAAAGTGCAGGTCGTAGGTTCTGACCTGTTTTCAGTCCAGGTCGCAGGTTTGGGGCAGAAAGGTGCGACCTCAAGGCCAGGTCGCAGTTTTCGGGCCGATAAGTGCGACCTGCAGATCTGGGTCTCTCGGTGGCAGATTTCAGAAAAAGTGTCGTCTCAGCTGCGACTGATGTCGGTCACCTGCGCAATAGGGCCAGAAACACACGGAAGTTAGAAATTTTAATGTTTGAGGGTTTTAGAGGTAAAAATTACCATAAAAATAGGAAGAACAGAGAACTAAAGAGAAACCCTAGGGTCTGAAACAGCTGGATATGCAGGAATATATAAAACGACATCGGTCGCAAAAGAAAACCCATGTGGACTCGCCAATTGTTAGTATGAATCTTTCGTCATAAAATACCACTTTAGCTACGCATAAAAAATAGCCCTAACATCAATTATGGCTGCAAAATATCTTTAAATCTGCAGTTAGGTGATCCAAATAATGTTGCACAAATCCAGATCTAAGCATAAAAGACATTAAGCAGATAAAGTAAAATGTGGCTCCATGCATCCAATAGACAAGACAAGAACAATATATTTGAAATAATTTTTTTATTATATTAAAAATTTCAAATCTAAAATTCCTCTCTCTTGTTGGTTTAGAAAACCCAGACAAACATAGAAATCAATGGGAGCTCACAAGGTGAAAATGAAAAAGGTGACCAAGAGTAGATCCAGAGTGATCTAATGCAATGGAGGTGACTATTGAATGGGGAAAACCCTTCTATTTATAACAAAATATTAGGGCGGTCTAGAACTCGGTGCATGAATAAAATATTATTAATCGAATTCTAGAACCACCTTTTAGGAATATTTTATTATATTTGTTGGAGGGAAAAGGATTTTTGACATGGGTCAATTCTTTTATTTATAAATAATAAATAAATAAATGATTTATTTATTATTTTAAGGAAATGATGGGAATATAATTAAATAAATAATTGTTTATTTAATTATTTATAGATGATTTAGTCAAATTTAACTAAGAATATTATTTAAATAATGATTTAAATAACTCATTCTTAGGAAATAATTAAATAAATAAGGATTTATTTAATTAATTTCCTTGTTTTGGGTTAAATATGACCGGGAAATATGAACAAATAAGTTATTTCACATGGTGAAAGCAATTTTACTTCGGGTAAAATTGGTCTTACATGGTGTACTTGGGTTCATCTAATGATAATAGGTTAGATGACCAAAAAATGGTGTAACGGAATGGCTAAGGACATATAATGTAAGTTTACTTACATGGAGAATGTGGTTAGCTACCATGGTAAAATCAACCTACATAAATATTAGTGCTAGAATATAATATATAATGGTTCAATATTGTTACATAGAGCATGAGAGGGTCTTTTATTCTAGACGAAGAAGAGGAAAGAGGCTAAATGATAATGCAAATCCTCTATTGCAAAGGGATAACCTTATAATAAAACTTCTATTTTCCAGGTTTCTCAAATAAATAAATCCATCTCCTTGGACTAATTAACCAATCATTGAATGCGTGTAATATGTTGGTAGGGAAAGTTTTGTCATGTAATTACGAGAGCATGGGCTATGTACAATCACCATGAAACTATAAGAATCTTACATTCATCTTGCTAGAAGTAATTTTAGTCCTCATTTTTTTCAATTCTCTCATTTTCAATTGACCTTAACATTCGTTTCAACTTTCTCTAAAGCTATTCATTCATTGAAAAATCTCATTTTCTAAATATTGTTATGATGGGAATTAACCAAAATTGATATTATTAAGAGGAAATAAGAATTAACTTCCAATATTCATAAAAAAATTAATAAAACACTTATCTTTTAACTCATCTCAATTGTCCTTAAGATGGAATTACTCTATGCATATAGTCAGACTTTAATTCAAATATTAATATTATTAATACTCACATATATGTGTATGTATTCTTCCTAATTTTATTTCAAAATTGCTATATTAAAATCCACTTGTTAGCCTATGAATGAGATGGCCATTATTTAATGAATTCATACCATTGTTGGGACATTATTAATCGATGAAAAAAATATGATTATATTATTCAACCAAGTCATACTTATAATCCAAAATATAAAGCCACACTTAAAATCCAAATTATAAACCAAACCTAAAATCAAAATTATAGTGTTGGGATATCATTAATCGAAGAAAAAAATATGATTATATTATTCAACCAAACCATGCTTATAATCCAAAATACAAAGCCACACTTAAAATCCAAATTATAAATCAAACTTAAAATCAAAATTATAGTGTCAAAATACAAAGCCACACTTAAAATCCAAATTATAAATCAAAATTATAGTGTTGTAACATATGTTAAAATGCATGCATGAGACATAAACTGGAAAATAATGGTTTGGAAATTCTATGTTGAAATCCATGCATGAGACATAAACTAGAAAAAAATGGTTTGGAAATTCAAATGTTAGGTGGGTGACACAAATAACCTGATGTAGGAACATATTCTAGTTAAATCATGAAAACAAAATGATTATATTATTCAACCAAACCATGTTTATAATCTAAAATACAAAGCCACACTTAAAATCCAAATTATAAACCAAATTTAAAATCAAAATTATAGTGTTGTAACATATGTTGAAGTCCATGCATGAGACACACATTGGAAAATAATGGTTTTTCTAGTTAAATCATTTGAGTTACTTAAGTAAACCCCATTTAAAAAAGGAGTTGGTTCTCTTAAGTTTTTATTTAATTTTTAATATTTTTTTAATGTGCCACCAAGAGGGGTCCAATTTTTCATGTGCAAACTTCTTATAGAATACAAAATTTGAAAAATAATATATATATATATATATATATATATATATATATATATATATATATATATATATATATATATATATAATTAATGTGTATTTTTTCATTACTGAGATTGTGTTTTTGAATTGTGTATAGGGTAAACTTGTAAGTCCAAAACAATTTGATAGAAAAGCTATACCTAAAAAAAATTCAAATCGTAAAATAATGAGGCTACAAATATTTTAATGATAAAGGTTATTTTTTCAATTGTTTTGTATGATATATACATAATTTTTTTAAAACAATATATAATAGACATAGTTGACATTACAATATTTTACATAACATATTCATCCAATGGAATACGTTGTTCATATTAAAATGACTTTTTTTGTTGCTAATATATTTTTAAGTATATATCAATACTACTTGATCTTGCATATTTAAGTATTTTTTTGATGACCCACATTGAAATTTATTGTTATTATAAATATTTTTAAATGTCACCTATTAATTTTATATTAAGAATTGGATGAGTCACACTTCACCGTCTTATTATTCTTATTAAGAAGTACTTGATATTTTTTTATTTTTCTTTAATATTTTTTCTCTCTATATATAGATATATATGAAGTTGATACCAACATAAATTAGTTAACATAGATATTCAAATAGTTTATTTAAGTCCTGGATCGAAATATTTTTGAAAAGTATGAGGCTTAAACATCTTTTTTTTTTTAACTTCTAATTACTTCTCTCTTTTTAATGTTCATGTGAAATTATATTATGTCATGTGCATATCAAAATATTTTATTTATGACTTAGAGAGAGTGAAATATTTTTAGCACATTGGGTTGTAATATCAACAACAAATCTAGTGCGTATAGTGAGGTTGAGATTATTATGTTTTATAATTATTTTAATTAAAACTATATAAAAATGAATATTTATTTTTGTTTCTTATTATAACGGAAATTGTTATTATATTTAGAGAATATTTTATTTTAATTTTAATAAGGACACATGTCAACTCCACATTGAGCATAGACAAAATCACACATCGTCCTCATCCTAGGCTGTAGAATGTGTCTCTCGATGCAATTAAAATAATTATGGTAAGCATGAAACTGTTAGAGGAAAAATATAGTTGGATTCGATATTTTATAAGAGTGATGTGAAGCAACTTTGTTCATGATGATGATGATAATGGTTAACTTCCACTAAGACCAATGTGGTCTATCAGACCTCAATGAAAGAAAAGAAAAAGTGTCTAATTTTCATTCTTCAAAATCTTATTTATGTGATTAAGGAGAATGGAAATAAGCGCTCCAAAATCACTATAGTTGGGTTGGATGAATAAGTCAAGAATATTGGGGGTGTGGCTGATGATAATGAATTGAGAGTGGATGTCAGTAAAAGCTGAGCAGTCTAAAAGGAAGTGTTTTTCATCTTCCACCTTCTTAGTATCACAAATCTGACAGATTTTATCGTCCCAGGGAGTATTGGGAGTAGACCATTGCCCGGTTTCACTTCGAAGCTCATGAGAATTAGTTATTATCCTAGAAATGTTCATTTTATTCTTAGCACTGGTCAACAGAAAGAGATAAATTTGGTTATCAAGGGTGGGGTTGATCACCTCTTTATAATATCTTAGCTTCCTTTTACCCTCAGCTCCTTATCATCCCACAACTTGTCCTTAATATTGGAGGTAATAGTATCTTTGATACTATCCTTGCTTCCCCTGATGATCTCCTCCTTAATCCCCCAATGGTTGAGTCAAGACTCAGCATCCTCTTATAAATCATTTTGTCACTGTCCATATACTCCATGTTCCTGAATCTTGGAGAGCCCCTGCAGTGATCCCTATGTACCCTTTCTATCATGAAAACATTCCTTTGGATCGCTTATAGTCTGAAGATCAATCTATCGTTTGATCATTCCTAGAGTAGCTCCCTAAAAACCCACTTTTTTGGAGTAGCGCGACCCTTAAGTGTCTCACCACCGCTTATGGAAAATCCTTAGCCTATTAATAATGCCAATTGGCATTGGTATGAACCCCATAGCCACGTCGATCTACTTCTAGAAGATTTTAGAAAATTGAAACGAAGCTTGATGGCCTAGAAGCTTTGAGGGCAGAGAGCTGGATATTTGTTAATGAGGATATGGGCGAGCTTCCTCCTTTGGGTCTCTTGTTCCTACAAAAGAGGAACCAATCAAGGGGATAATCCTTTCTCCCATCTTAAGTGGATCCATGTCCCCTCGTCCATCAATATAAATTGATCACCTTCCAATGCCTCTACTAGCTAGAAATGAATAGAAGAGAAGAATAGTAGAGAAAGGTTTGAATATTGTCATAGAAATATAGGGAGAGAGTTGATACCCTTAACCTTCCCATATTAAGTTGAAGAAGAGTGCTTTGGAGACGCGCTCGGATTGAAACCAATCAAAGGAGAGCTCTGACATCAAGGCACTGGTTGTAACTCCCCTTTATCATCATTAATAGAATACAACTGACTTTTACTTTGCATTTTCATTTTTTATTATGATGAAAATTTTAATGTTCCCTGATCTGTTAGATATATTTAATTCAATATAAGCATTTTTTTTTCTATCTCATTCTGTATTGTTTTCTGTCTCTTGCCACATGTACTGATCATAAAAAGGGGCAAGGAACATGACCTGGGGCGAAAGATAAGTGGATGCACTCCAAGGGAACAAGTAATTGGCACAAGTTTAAGGGAGGTAATCCTATCGTTTATTTTTTATTGAATGTAATCTAGGAAAGTATATGCTTGTTTTTCTTGTTTATTGCTAGACCCACTCTAGGGATAGAGGGATCGTATCTATCCGCAGAGAGTATTTACCTGGATGAAAAATTGGTGACTCCACTAGGGAGTCAACCCTCTAGTATCCTTCCACTCTTTGAGATTTTGATTTTTTTTCCATTTTAGTCGAATGCCTATTTCTCCTTTGTTTTTGGCTTCTGTGATTATTTGCAGTCATCAATATCCTTTCTGAAGTGATAAGCCTAACCTTCTCTGAGAAAACTCTTTTGTTTTTTGTCATTTTCTCGGATCGACGATGTTAATTCCATGACAGATGTTCTAATCATTGCTAGATGTTTTAAAACATAAGCACTTATTCCCTTCCAGTGTGAGATGCAACTTCACAGGTGCGTCGATTTCTGAGTAAATGTTTTAGGGTTTCTATTCATTGATTGCCAGTGTGTCTTATCCTTCTAGGATTCTTTCTCTGCTCAGTTTACTCTTATTCTTTTTGGTTTAGTGACTTGATTGTCTCAATCAGCTCATCTTTGGTTTATTTTCTTTCGAATTGTGCATCCTCATCGTCCTAGGGCTTCTAGGTGCTTTGTGTCATTTTAATGGTTGCATGCTTCGTTGAATACCAAACCTATTTCTTAGTCACTTTTGTCGTTTATTATGAACCTTTTTATTTGGTTCTCTTTCGTTCTTTTGTTGATTTATGTGACTGGAGCTTTCAAGTGTCCATTCCATGTGCATCTAGCTCTCTCTTCCATCGACAAGCATAGATTACATTGTTTGTCTTCGACTGAAGGATCTTTCTTTGTGTGTTGATCAGTGTGAAAAGTGAAGAATGTTTGTTTTGAGAAAATGATTCGAAATATCTCTTTAGTGCTTCGATTGTTTAAGTTTTGTGGCATTTGGAGGAATTCATTTGGAATACTCAAAAAAGTTATTGTGTTCTTTTGTTTTGTGTCTTTTTGTATCTTTTTCATACAAAGAAAAAGGATTTTACATTCATTTAGTTTTCATCTCAACGCTTGCATTTCATCGAAAGTGCATTACATCGAATTGCATTGAGAAGCCTTTTTGAGATTTATCATTGAACTTAAATTAAATTGTTTAATAATTGAAATATAAAAAGTGCATTGTAATATTACGAATAGAAATAAAAAGCAATATATAGCAACATAAACAAGCATCTACGACAAATAGAGAGACATCACATAAATAATGCAAATATGGAGAAACATTGGGCCATTTTATTATATAGATGAAATATGACAATGAGTAAAAAGGTGATCATAATGATGACACCTTGGCTTACACAAGGAAAGCTGGAAATACTCTCAGAAATGCTCACTGAATGGCTGCTCAACCAAGGACTGGGTAATCGTTGAATGCTGCTGCTGCTGCTGTCATATTGCTGCTACTGCTGAAATGGAATAACTCTCTGGGGCTGTTACCTTGCTCAGAAAAATGTGAAACTCTGTGAATGGGCTCTCCTCCAATAACCCAGAAAATCCCAGAAAGGAATCCCAGAATGGCCGACCCCGAAATTTGACCCTCCTTGGGAAATAGCGTTATCCTAGTGAAATACATTGGCCCTGAATGATCCTTTGCAAATGGTGGCCTCCTCCTTTTTCAAAATGATGAATAGTGAAGGGTTGATCCCTCCACACCAACCACGGGCTGAAATACCTGATAAATGCTCACTCCTCGGAACTGCCTCTACCACAAACTGTGTGATCCCTCCAAGAGACTGCGTTATCCAAGAAAATGTGTAATCTTGGCTGAAGATGCTATGGATCCCTCCTGAAAAACGATGGATATAACTCCTCACCCGGGGCTGAGGTTGGGATCTCCACTTGGAGACACCGGTGTGCTTAAAAACACTTGCAGACTTTTCTCAATAGAAAAAGCGTGCTCAATGTCAAAAGACCGAAATTAGAGATGCATAATAGAATCCAAGAATGAGGAGCCTCTTCCCATTTTTATGCTTTGAGAGCCTTGCTCTCATTCGGGCCCCACCAAACTGCGCTTCCCCAGTTGGCCCATGTTGTCCCTCTCTCACTGCGTTGTCATGGGCCCATGCTGCCCATGCTGTCTCTTCTCTAATGCTACCACTTCACCCTCCTAGGCCCCATGTTGTCAAGTAAATATGTGCTCAAGTGACTTTAGGAAAGTTATTCTAATCTAATGTTTTATTCATGGGTCCCCTTACCCCTTTATTTCTTGTCAAACTTAGGAAAAGCAAAAAATTATCGAAATTAATATCCCAATTAGCTGACTGCTAATTTCAGGATATTACAGTCCTCCACGCCAAAAATTACTTGTCCTCAAGCAATGAATATATAAGCCTCCTCTCTAGCTGATCCTCCCCTCTATCACTGCAAAATGTGACTGGGTCCCAGATGCGCCACTGAATCTTCCCTATCCCTTGCATCACCATATTATGAAGGGATCTCTCAATGTCAGGATCCCAAGCTGTCTTGTCCAACTTGAAGCTCCACCTGCTCCACTCGCCATCTTGCCATGCTAATGGGGTCCCCCAATACATCAATGACTCTCTAAAACCTAATGGAAGATCTACATGATCTCCCCATGCAGTATACAGCTCACCCCTAGAGGTTATCGAGCTGTGTAGAGCTGTAATGCTCAAGTCCCCTGCTAATCTCATAGAGGTACCACCATGTTGTCACTACACCACTATAACTATGAGATGCTCCCCATCGTGCGCAAACTGTATCCCTCTCTCCTGGGGCCTTGTGGGGAAAAAACTGTGAATGAAAAGCTCATCCTACCCAAGCATCTCCATGACGTTGATATCTAACCCTCCACTACCGATCGTGACACCATTTGCTCAGTCCCTTCTCATCAAAAAGTGGAGTGATCCTCCTACACAACGATCCCTGAATCCCCCACCCATACGGGGAGCTCACAAATCCCACTCCCTGTGGGATGTTGTCGCGTAGTGATGCTACTTGCTAGAACCCATCTTGCCCTCATCTCTAACCCCTGTATGTATCCCCTGGGCGGACCCCAAGTATCAAGAGTCTGTCTCACACATGCGTACCTGCCTTGCTACTGCGAGAACATGTTGTGATACTCACTATCCCAACTCCTGCTGATACACATGGATACTTCTTGGAGTCTGGGTACCCTATCAGAGACAAAATATCTCATCCACCATCCCTCAAATGTGAGCCCATAGGTGGAACATCTGCAACCTTGGAAATCAACCATGCCATCCCTAAGTCTGGATCTGTCAACTCATGCACCTACCAAGTGTCTTAACTGGAGAGTCTCCTCCCAGGTCATGACACGCGGTACCTCATCCAACTATTTAGGGTGAGCCCCCCATGCCCTGCTGCCTAAATGGAAAGTGTCAAGGGGTACCAACCAAACACTCCAAGACCATGAGAAATGTTGGAGGATGATGGGTAGCTATGTCCCAAAGGGTGTGACCAAGAGTCTACCTGAAGGCTCAAGAGTAATCCTCTAGGTGACACTCTCCTTACCTTAGATCTGTTGATAACATGCTCGTAGCCCTGTCTCTGCTAAATAGGGAATCTCTACATGCTCAACAAGATCCTCATCAATCCTAGGTGAGATGCATCCCATGGTACACCTACTGCCCCTAACCATATGTCTCTTTGGAGGCAACGTTCCAAGATCCCATTGCTCTACATCATGTGTCACTGCATACCACCGAGTATCACTGCAATCCTTAACCTGCCACTGTATGCCGCAACCTTCCCCTATACACTAGTGGATACCCCCGGTAACAGCTATATTGTCTTGTACTACCATGTGCCCATCTCGCATTGCTGCACCTGTCACTCCCTGCATGTACTCAATGAAATGGGAATCACTTTTACTCTACAATGCAGTATGACATACTACAACATGCCCCCATGTATCTCCATGCCCATCTACAGACCACTGCCCAATCACGAATGTTCCTACACGTCCCAAGGTGTGATGGCCTAAGGTGTATCCATATGCATTGGGGTATTCTCGATTGGTACCATCACCTCCACTGCCGCATCACCATACTCTCTAATGAATGGAACTCCCTTCCACTTCCTCTGTGAAGGACCCAAGAAGTGAATCTCCCTAGGTACTAGTAGCGATGCCAATCCCGATCCATTCCTCCATGTCCTCTGTCCCCCACACAAATGCGAAGAATCCCTAGCTCCATAGAATGAATTTTCTGGTGGCCTACCAATTCCCCCTCCTCTGTCAAACTCCTGCCAAAGTATGCTAATCATCCCATCATCTTGTGTACAAGCCTCATACTAAGAAAACTCAAGAAGTCTATACCTAAATTGGTTGGACACTAGTCCTAGCTGAAACTCCCCTAGTGAATGTGTATGCTCAACTGCTAGGTCAAATGTACCTTCCAAGTCCTAGTCAAACAGCATACCTAGGAAGTGATGGGTAGTCTCTCTTGGATCCCAATGCCATTCGGGGCTTCTGGTAACCCCAGTGCCTAGAAGAACCTGCTGATCTACATCGTGGTGCATCACTATCTCCATAACTCACTCCACCAGGTACCAACTCAGAATCTCTCGCCATCCAACCCAAAGAGAGGGATCGAATGTGTGAACTCCTACACCTAGAGCAACGCTGATGTGCAGATGTTGCACCATATGCAACTTAGGTTGTCTCATCCCACTATCCAAGTCAATGCATGAGATCTAACTAGGTAGCTCCGTCTCTCTCTCTACAATGGCCAAAGGTGACCCAACTGTGTTGTTAGCCCCATCTATGTATACCTAAAGGGGGCTTCTCTGATGCTCCAATGTGTCCTCTAGTTGTACCATTAGGGAATCCAATCATTCCAGAATGTGGGCCAACTTGGTCACTGACTCGGCACAAACCACTCTCATGCCCTCGAGCTCCTTGTTTTGCAACAAAATAGCCTCCCGTACTGATATGGCCTTCCATTTCAAAACTAGAAGGTTGGCTTGAAGCCGATGACACCATTTTTTGTGAGCATCATACAATACCTCTGTATCTCCTAGTGCCTCAGCAAAGGTGGATACATCTCCTGGCACCTCACCCATTTGTCACATGTTGCTACCACCCGAAGACTCGGACATGACTATGGTCATCACCTCAATGGATGGCTCTACTAGGGTAGGCTCTAATCTCTCTACTAAGATATCAACCAACAAGGTCAAGGAGGTCTCCAACAAGGGTGAGTCCAGTGTCACACTAGGTGTGTATCCATGACCTCCCTGCAATCCTATGTGCCCTCATCCTACAAGTGTGAGGAAACCATTTTGATGGTTTCCCCCTCTGTTATGCGGTCAAGCTGGAAAGAGGTATCCAACTTTTCCACCCAATCCCAAGCCATGCAATCAGTGGAACCATCATACGTGGGAAAAGATGTCCTCTCAATGGTACACTGCAAATATGAACTCTACATGCTACACCCCCCACTGTTCCTTCCTTCTTCATCCTACCTGAGCTGGAAGTAATCTCTTAAGGACAAAGCCACTCTAAATTCCCCCCCCATGGACTACCATTCGCAAAAATAATCTCCCATGGGTATACGATCATGCCTCCTACCTTTCTCACTCAGTACTAGAGGTAATAATGTAGGCATCGTGATCCTGGTTGGCCTATTGAAGGCTGGTGAGTGAATGGCTGGTAAAGGGTGGTCACACTGTTGTGACACCCCCGAAGTCTCCCCAACTAGGGATTCCTGATGGATTCTCTCATTCTTATTATTTTGTTTGAGTCTTTTCAACATTCCCTTCTGTCCTTTGGCTAAATCATTTAGGGCCTTAAAAATGTTACCAAAAGTTGCTTCCCCTTTTCTCTTTGACTCCCCCATATTTTCCACCTCTACTGCCTTTGGTGGGTAAGATTCTGCCTACCCACTTTGTTCATAGAAAATATCCCCACGGCTGAGCCAAGAATGAGGCTCTGATACCACTGTAATATTCTAAATAGAAATAAACAATTATACAAAGCAACATAAACAAGCATCTATGAAAAATAGAGAGACATCACACAAATAATGAAAATATGGAGAAACGCTGAGCCATTTTATTATATGACTAAAATATGACAATGATTAAAAAGGTGATCAGAATAATGGCACCTTGGCTTGCACAAGGCAAGCTAGAAATACTCTCAGAAATTCTCACTGAATGGTTGCTCAACCAAGGATTGCGTAATCTTTGAATGCTGCTGTTGTTGATGTTGTAATGCTGCCACTAATAAAATGGAATAGCTCTATGGGGTTATTCCCCTGCTCAGAAAAATGTGAAACTCTGGTAATGGGCTCTCCTCCAATAACCCAGAAAATCCCATAAAGGAATCCCAGAATGGCTGACCTCGGAATTTTACCCTCGGGAAATAACACTATCCTGGTGAAATACGCTGGCCCTAAATGACCTTGTGCAAACGGTGGCCTCCTCCTGTGTCAAAATCATGAATATTGAAGGGTTGGTCCCTCCACACTAACCATGGCCTAAGATCCTTGATAACTCCTCACTCCTCGGAACTACTTCTACCAAAAACTGTGTGATCCCTCCAAGAGACTGCGTTGTCAAATCAAATGTGTAATCTTGGTTGAAGATGTTATGACTCCCTCCTACAAAATGATGGATAGAAATCCTAACCCGAGCGGGCACTCGAAGTACCCTGGGGATGAGGTTGGGATCTCTGCTCAAAAACACCCAGTGTGTTGAATAGCACTTGCATACTTTGCTCAACAAAAAAATTGTGCTTAATGTCAAAAGACCAAAATTAGAGATGCATAATAGAATGCGAGAATGAGGAGTCTCTTCCCCTTTTTATGCTTTGAGAGCCTTGCTCTCATCTGGGCCCCACCAAGTTGCGTTTTCCCTCTTGGCCCACGTTGTCCCTCTCTCACTACACTGTCATGGGCCCACGCTGCCCACATTGCCTCTTCCCTCACGTTGCCACTTCACCCTCCTGGGCCCCACACTGTCAAGTAAATATGTGCGCAAGTGACTTTAGGAAAGGGATTCTAATCTAATGTTTTATTCATGGGTCCCCTCACCCCTTTATTTCTTGTCAAACTTAGGAAAATAAATTTTTTATAGAAATTAATATCCCAATTAGCTGACTACTTATTTGGGGATATTACACGCATTGAGTGCATTCTCATTCATCAAAGAAAAATGAAATTATGCAGAGATTATAATTGCATAGTTTTCAAAAAAAAATTGCATCGATTACATTTCATAATTTGCATCTTTGGATGTTTTGATTTGAATTAGGATACTGTGAGTGATCTAGTTGGGAAAAAATTTGTTTGCTACATTAATGTTTGTTTCATCACTATTTGAAAAATATTCCCTAAATTAGATGGTATTCATCGAATTGAAAGAATCATTTTCTCATATTAGTTGCATTATAGGTATTTAGGTGAAAATAATTTTAAGCCTTGAAATTGAAACTTTAATCAAGATCAACTTAAAATGAACCTTAATTAACCTAAGGAGAATTTGGAATTTAACGCAAAACATTTAGAGGTCTAGGATAGAGATGTGTTCTGACGTCTATAAACCTGGCAATTGTCACTAACAGCCTATGTTACATCCCGGGAGTGAAACCCCATCCCACATACAGAAGTATATATCACTTGTGACATGTATGGTAAGTATACCGGGACGCTCTCACCGAACGATTACACATTAGACAATGCCAACATGAACTTGTGCTCCCCCTACCATTGAGTATATAACGAGAGACCCCACTAGGTTAATTAAGGAGAATTTGGAACTTAACGCAAAACATTTAGAGGTCTAGGATAGAGATGTGTTCTGACGTCTATAAACCTGGCAATTGTCACTAACAGCCTATGTTACATCCCGGGAGTGAAACCCCATCCCACATACAGAAGTATATATCACTTGTGACATGTATGGTAAGTATACCGAGACGCTCTCACCGAACGGTTACACATTAGACAATGCCAACATGAACTTGTGCTCCCCCTACCATTGAGTATATAACGAGAGACCCCACTAGGTTGCTATCCTTTAGCCATAGGTAATCAAGTTTGCCACCTCGTAAACATGATACATTGAACACAACATTCGGGGAGATTGCATGCCCGTACTTCTTGGTACTCCAGAGGGTATTCTATAGTTCACGGATACTTGGTAAACCCTCTTGCCTAGATTACCCCTTTTTGGTTTATTTTGTGTTTAATTTCTAAAATTTATTGTCCATGATAACATTTTACCAGTGCTCATCTCCTTGGTAGATATTGAATTGGGACTAATGGCAAAATTTCTTGAGTTTACCAATCAAGGAACCCCCTTATATGGGAATCCTGGTCATTTTCCTTATTTTGGAAATGTTGGTGCTCCCTATATGGCAACGTTATCCCTCCCGAGATTTACCATTGGTTTGCCAATTTGGTTATTTCGACCCCCATGGTTTCGAACATCCAAGTTTCTTCCCAGCCAAGTTCTTCTCCACCTGAACAGTGTCAACCCCATGTTGATCCTAAGGTTGAACCCTCACCTTCTTCGCCTATTTCTTCACCTCATTCTTCCTCTTTGCCTGGTGAAAGTCTGAGTTCTAGTAACCAGGTTGCTAAGAAGAAGAAGAATAGGTTGAAGAAGAAGAAGGACAATAATCAAGGGGGAAGCCCAACAACCACTACTACCCATGTAACTAATGTTGAAAAACCTTCCACTTTATCCTGCAAAGTTAAATTATCTTGAAATTTATGTAAGGGTGACCAGCTTCTTAGAGATTGTCCCGGTATTCCCAAGGTGTTAGAAGTGTGGTCTACTGGCCCAAATCACCCTTCATCATCAGCCTCTAGATATCATGCTGGTGATGAACCCTCAACTAGTGATAATAAGGTTCATAAGAAATAAGGTAAGGTCAAATGTCCCTGTAGGTTATGTGACGAGATCCATCCCATTCAACTTTGTCCTTATCTCGATTAAGTGATTCATCAAGATACCCTTACGGCTTCTGAGTCCTATCTTCTAGTTGGTTACCAGAAGTTTTCTTTGAGTCCTCCACTAGTTGATTAAGTGATTCATCAAGATTCATCTCTAGTCAATTCCACTCTCTCCGAAATTCAATTTCATGAGTCCACTCTTGACCAACCATTGGTTGAGAAAAAGGTCGACTTGATTCTATGTACGGTTCATTAGGCCTTTCCCATAGAGAGTGAATCTCATACCACTCACATTATTTTTGTTTCTTCATATTCCCAAGGAAATCCTTCCATTCCCACAATCCAGGAGGGTGATCCTCCCGCTCCCGTAACATTAGGGGATAGTCCTCCCATTCCTATGGCACCCCTTCCAAGTGGTTTGATCACTTCTTTAGATTGGAGTCGAATGACGGGATATCGTCTTCTGTCTTATGTGCCTTTTGATATCACGGTACAATCCTATAATGTGGTTGTACCTAGTACAATAATAGATGAAGGTGCATCTGTTATTATTTTTTCCTCAACTACCTGGAAATCTTTCGGTTCCCCGTAGCTTGTGCATGTTATCCAAAATTTTTTGGCTTTTAATAGAGGAATTAGTCAACCCTTAGGGATCCTTCCTAGATTTCCTATTAATTTGGCAAGAAAGATTATCTATATAGACGTGATGGTTGTCCAAAGCCCCTTGGATTTCAACTTACTCCTTGGGCATGACTATACTTATGTCATGGGAGATCTTGTCTCTTCTTTCTTTCATGTGATGTGTTTTCCACATGAAGGAGCCATTATGACTGTTGATCAGATTTCGTTCATTATTCCTAATGTGGCACCTAGTCTACCATCATCCCTAAATTGGTCTTACACTCCAGTGGTATCTTCCTCACCCCAGGTTAATTACATACCAACCTTTTCCATGCCCACATCGATTGATGGTTCAATTAGTGATGTAGTGTACCATGTACTAAGGGCATTGGACCTTGATTTCCAGAGTTTGTTCTCCCATCAAACGATAATCTATTGGAAGCCATGACTTATTATGCATCATGATCACACATTTTGGAGCATAGTTCAATCTTTTTTGTTAAGCTCCTTAAAAAAGGAAACAAGCCCTTCAGAGCAGAGTTCCTTTTCCTGTGTTAAGCTTTTTAAAACATGAAACAAGGTGTCATGAGGATAGTTCTTTTACTATGTCAATCACATTAAAAAATGAAATGGGTCCCTATGAGGATAGCTCTTTTACTGTGTCAACCTCAATAAAAATTAAATAAATCCCTTTTCAATTCGAGACTTTGATTAGATCTCGTAAAATCCTAGTGGATTATTTCACTTGATCTCCTAAAATAACCTTCACTCCATCCACCTATCAGTAACCAATAGTCTACTTAGGTGAATGAACTGAAGCTTGGGGGCATATACCTCGAATTGAGTCACCATGCTGGGGGCATGCAACCTTTTTTCAAGCATAGTTTCCTATATTTCAAGCTTGTGTAACAATGAAACCATTTCCAATCATAGTTTTCCATGTTTCCAAGCTTGTGTAAAAATGAAACCCTTCTTATTACGCTTCTTGTGATATCCATTTTATCAGCCTATTTTTTTCCGGATGAGCCTTCGTTTTCTCATTCCATCGTCACCATCTACTTGGCCATTTGTACGGACTCACTTGGTTGTTTTACCCTTGCCTGGGGAACCGCACCGATGAGTGGTATTGTTAGCCAGCCTCTTGACCTTTTATGTGTTTTGAGTAGTTCCATCATGACCTTAACTACTTGCTATCCTTTTTTACCACCCGTTCCTCCAGGAGGAGTCAAATTTCAGGTCTTTTCTAACTCTCAAAACATGAAAATATTTTTGAGTACTTGTCATTTTGAACTCGTTAAAGGAAATGAAACATCGTTTACGCAGTATACATTTACCCCTTTTTCGGGCTAGGATAAACTATTTACAAAAAAGGAATACCTTAGTTAATCTCAACTAAGAGGTTCTCTAGAAATTTGTTTTCTACCTTTTTGAATTTGAGGGAATATCTACGAAAAGGGCCCTATGGAGTTTTCTTTTCGACCTCTTTTCAAAATCTCTAAACATGTAAAGGCTTCGAGTTTCACCTTTGTCGGACTCGTTAAAATTTAACGGCATTGGAATCATCATCATGATGGTAACGAGTTCCTCCTTCCCAATGCTCGCAAAATGTACTAGGATGGATTTGTAAGAAGGAAAAACTTATATGACTAGCATATTCTATCCCCTTCAAACTTGTATTCAAAAATAATTTGGGTACTCGCCAGAAATGGTGGGGGGGAAATGGAAGTATTTACCAGTTGAGCCGGTAGTATGTCACTCTTGAACATGAGACTTGTCTGTAGTTCGAGTCTGGTTTGGGAAATCCGTTTTCCTCTCATTCGATTGCCAATTTTTTCAACATGATCTCTGATCCTATCTGAGTCAAATGCTTCCATACCCTAGAGTCGTGTTGTCGATATGTTCAAGAGTAGTTCCTTCTGTAGTTTTTTCATTACTTGATTCTTTGTTCAGTCTTGATTCACAACCATCTTGTTTCCTCTGTCTCGCGTCGATGATGTGGGATATATCATGGCCCTCCTTCGACGGATCACTTCCTATCGACTTCAGCTCATTATCCAGGAATTTGATCTAGAGACTCCTTTCCAAGTATCTTAGAGCCTGCATGCACTAATGGTAGTTTTTTGCATTCGACGACAGGTTCACCTCATTCGCCTTCGATCAAGTGATTTCACAAGTGTTTGACTTCAGTTCCTTATTCACATCTCATGGATGGTACTGCTAGTACCTTGAGTGCCATTTTCATTATTGGTGGTCTCTCTCGCTCTTATTATTAGTTTACATCATTGACTAGTAATCAGGAAATTTTATTGCATGTTCGACTTCAACTCACTCATTCACATGCCTTAATTTTTACTTGATTTTATCGTGACAAAGCGCAAGACACTAGATCTTGTCTTATAAAATCCAGGTTGTGAGGAAATATAAGTTATTCATGATTGTATACATGAATATTTTTTATGGATGGTTGCGACCATACCTAAGTCCATATTTATGATCCTTCTTATTTCTCGATGGTTGTGTCCATACCATGGATCCTATTACATGATTTTTCTTATGGATGATTATGTCCATACCTTGTGCTCATGTATTTATCTCAGAGATTTTAGTTGTATATATGTACTTAATTCACTATTTTTCCAATGATGGCTTCCTAGTCCTAGCATGTACTCATAAATCATTTCAACCCTCACTCTCATTCTGCCTTCATGCTTTAGGGGGCATCTGTTATACATCATTTTGTCACTGTCCCTGTACTCCCTGTTCCTGAACCTTGGAGAGCCCCTACAGTGATTGTTGTGTACCCTTTCCATCATGAAAACATGCCTTTGGATCCCTTAAAGTCTTAAGATCAATCTCTCTTTTGATCATTCCTAGAGTAGCTCCCTAAAAACCCACTTTTTGGAGCATCGTGACCCTTCAGTGTCTCACCAGCGCTTGTGGAAAATACTTAGCCTATGACTAGCATCAATAGGTGCTGGTATGAACCCCATAGCCATGCCGATCTACTTCTGGAATATTTTTTAAAATGAAAATGAAGATTCATGGCCTAGAAGCTTCAAGGGCGGAGAGATGGATGTTTTTTTATCAGGATATGGTCAAGCTTCCTCCTTTGGGCCTCTTGTTCCTACAAAACAGGAACCACCCAAGGAGATAAGCGTTTCTCCCATATTAAGTGGATCCATGTCCCCTCCTCCATCACTATAAATTGATCACCTTCCAATGCCTCTGCTAGCTAGAACATAATAGAAGAGAAGAATATCAGACAAAGGTTTGAAGATTTTCATAGGCATAAAAGGAGAGAGTTGAGACTATTAACCTTCCCATATTGAGTTGAAGAATATTTCTTTGGAGACATGCTCGGATTCAGAGCTATTGAAGGAGAGCTCCGACATCAAGGCACGGGTTGTAACTCCCCTTTATGATCATTAATAAAATACAACTGGTTTTTACTTTCCAATTTCATTTGTTATTATGATGAAATTTTTAATGTTACTTGAACTGTTAGATATATTTCATTCAATATATGTATTATTTGTTCTATCTTGTTCCGTATTTTATTCTGTCTCTTGCCACATGTACTGATCATAAAAAGGATCAAGGAATGTGACCTAGAGTGAAAGATAAGTGTATCCTCTCCAAGGGAACAAGTGATCAGAACAAGTTTAAGGTAGGTACTCCTATCATTTGTTTTCGATTGAATGTAATCTAGGAAAGTAGATGCTTGCTTGTATTGTTTGTTGCTAGAACCACTCTAAGGCTACAGGGATCATCTCTGTCCGCAGAGAGGATTTACCTAGACGACACATCCTATGCCACCCACACTTGAGGTGCAGATGGGTTTTTTCACAAATGTTAGAAGCAATTTTTCGGAGACTCTTGGATTCCATGTTCTAAAGCTTCTTCTTATACATATGATATCTACACATAGCCATACTTTCAATGGAGGATGTTAGCCTCCACAACATCCCAAGGATGATGAAAGGATGCCGATGGAGGTAACCTCAAACCAAGATTTCAGTTTGGTAGCTAGCCCTACCAAACCAGAGAGGTCTCTCTCTATGAGATCACAACCAAATGGTTTGACTAGACGAGGAGTAGATTTTAGGCTAGTTATGTCATCTCTAGGGTTTTTAAAGTTTGATGATTTTGGTGTTGGATCAAGGATGAAACCAGGTAGCTAGGTCAAATTATCAAAGGATTATAGCTGCAAATATATAGAGAAAGATAGCAATGTTGTAATGATAGATTAGGTTTTTCTCGGTGCAGTGTAGGGCTTGAAAAAATGGAGAATATATTAATGAGAATGCATCATAAATTCATTAAAACTGAAAGAAATAAACATGAAATAATGTTCCCAAACAAAACAGAGCCACGTAAGAATTATTCTTATCAACTTTTAGTAAGATCAATGAGGAAAGAAGGCATGGAAAGAGAATACATATATCATTCATAAAAGACTATAACAGATAAAAAGCAACATCAATAACTCATTGCACATGAATCCCTACATAATAGCTGCAACTGGTCCTTTGAATTTCTGAATATAAGTCGAAGCACAAGCTACAATGGTCTCAAACCTTTGATGTCTAACCATCAAAATGAATAAAAAATGCATACATATAGACAAAATATCATTTCCCCTCTCCTAGGGGTCGAATCCATGAGTTGTGGAGCTGATCACTTGATCCTCTCACCTAAAACCTAAAGACTAGGGAGGTTTCTAACCTCTCCCTAAGATAGAAAAAATGAATCCTTTGACCATTTCTGACATTTACAAGCATGTATCTACCCTAATTTACTATTCACCTACCTAATTATACTTCATGACATCATTACATCATCATCATTCATCAAGGAAAAGTCAAAATTGGTCAAAATAACTGTGAAAAATAACATATTGGAGAAAATGCAGCAAATTCAAGTAAAAACACAGTGTGCCTGGAGAAAACGGAGCATGGTTTAGAGATTGGCATTTTGGAGGCCTTCCCAATGTCCAAATGTTAATATGAAAGTTGTTATTGATAGCCCTAGATGTCTGTTACATGTTAGGCTCTCCAACTACTAAAAAAGGTTTTTTATTACCTTCCAAAACCTCAATCTCCCAATAATACTCAGAAAACACAATGTGGCCTCCAAAAAGAGGCAAAAAGGTTATTTTGATGGTTTTTGAGCATTTTTACCCTCTAGAAGTTGATGACAAGGCTCCTCTGATAGCTATAATTGATGTATATGCCGAGACAAATCCACCCATGTAATAAATTCATCCATTGGACCTCCCCAACTAAAGCGCAACGTGGCCCATGCTACGTTTTTTATAGTGGGATTGTTTTCAAAAATTGCCAAATTTCACCAAAATTCATAAAAATGCAAAATTTCTTCCAATTTTTTTCAAAATTGGTCCAAAGATGCTATATTAAGCTGTGATATGGTGTGTTGTGCTATTAGATAAGCATCAGCAAGCAGGTCTAGCTTACCCTTCTCCTTTTGGCTAATAAGAGTTTCCTTTAGTTTTGCTTGCAATTGTTTGACTTTGACTTTGAAAATTTGATTCCTAGTGTAATATTGGGTATCCATATACCTTTGCAACTTGTTGTCTCTTTTGTATTTTTCAAGGAGATTATCTAAGTGAAAATTCACATTTTCAAGCCAGAGCTCTCTATTTTCATTGATTTCTATGGTTATCCTTTCTTCAATTGTCAACTCTTCAACTGGTGGATTTTGTTCTCTTTCTTTCTAAAGTTCCCTTCAGAGACCCATGGTCCTTGGCATTTTCCTTGTCACCTGCCCTTCATCCTTATCTGAATCTTCAATTTCAACCACTGCTTTTCCCTTTACATCCTTCATACTAGCTTTAAATTGATTCTTCTCTAAAAATAACTACGTTACCTTCAATTGATTGTTCTCTTGCTCTAGGAAGGAAATTATGAAATTAGCCCTTGCCAAATTGTCCTTGAGCTCCATGATCTGCGCATCTTTATCCTTGATGACCTGATCTAGGGTTTCATTCTCTTCATTGGCCTCCAAGTCCACTATATCACTGTCATGATGTATGGACTCCTCATCATGCAAATATGCCTCATGTTGTGATAGTGATCCCTGTCGTACTAATGTAGGCTTGGCCCCTTCGTCAATTTGCGGAGAAAAAACAAGCCTTCTGCCTCTTTGATATGTCAGAGTGACCTCAATCCTCCTCTTCACTAAAAATATTCTAGATGACCCAACCTCCATATGTTTAGACAATTTTGATGGTGCTAATGGTGAGCTACGACTAACAGGGTAACTAGCAGAAGGTAAAAAGACATATAATTGCATGAAAGTTTCCCAAGTGATGTTATTTTTTTCAAGATGGTGTAAAACAATTATTTTTAGAGATCATGATGAAAGAGGTTGACTTCATGATCACATTGCCTATTTTCATGTTTTTATGCCATCTTTGCCAAACTTATGTAGATGTAGTAGGGAAAATTGAGTGGGTTTACCCCTATGAAATGCATGAGTAGTCTAACATGGTACCTGTATAGTCTATAAAATCTTCCCTCACATGTGAAATACTTCATTATGATCTTCATCAATGGTGTATACTTCTCAAAGAGTTTCCCAACAGGAAAAACCTTATTGGTGTTGTTTTGATAGTGTCTTTTGAGGTAAGGTTTGTATTTTTGGATCTCTAGGTCTTGGTTCTTAAACCATTTCTCACCATGATTTGGTATCCTTGTGGAATCTGCTATTACATCAACTCATATAGTGAATGTAACTCCTGCAATCATGACCTTTTCCTTCTTGATATGAGTGGAAAACAATTTAGTCAATTTAGCATGGTATTTGACTCTTTCAACTTGCTCACAAAATGGAAGACACCCTACAATATAAAAACATTGCTTTGACAATGATGAAGACATTAGCTCATGAGTGGTTATGGTTTCATATCTTGAATTTTGACCTGCCTTTTTGTAAGGCCTCTTATCTCCCTCCATATGTACTTGGCAAGGGGAAAACCCTAATAGTGAAAAACAGAGGAAGGGAGAAAGGGAGTAGGATGGATGGGTTAGGAGAGGGAAATGGGGATGGGAAAAATTAAGGAAGTAGGGAAGGGTGTGAGGAAGTTTTAGGAAGTGGAAATGGAGGGAATTAGGGAAGGATTAGGCCTAGGGAAATTTAACACAGTCCTAGGTCTAGGAGACTGCCAAAAATGTAGCATAGGGATAGTGTTTTGGTGTCGGGGCTTAGGGAGTGAAAGTGAGGGGGTGTGAGGGCTTTAGGGAGTGTATTTGATTTTGAGGAAAGAAAAAATTACTATGGGAAGGTTAATTTGACTTGCAAATTTAAAAATATATGCTCTCCCACAAAACACAGCATGGGGCTTTATGGAGGAGTTATACCATGAAATCAAGGAAAATAAAATGAAAGGGAGGCTACCAAGCCTCGAAATGAATTGTAGAACCCTGAAAAACACTTGGAGATCTTTTTCAAAGCCTTGGAAACTGAATTTTCGCCTCTTGGAAAGAAAATGCAACGTAGGAGGGAAAACACAACGTGGCACCTCCAAAACACATTGTGGTAGTTTGTGGTCACTTGTTTAGGGTCTTATTGGATTTTGAAGTGTTGAGTTGCCTTGGTAGGTGAGTGAGAGATATTCTTCAATATGATGAATGAGAAAAATGAATGAAATGGTATTTTATATCTTGTCAGAGTCAATTTTCTTCACAGTAGTGGGTGCGACCACCACATGCTTTTCTCTTTGTGTGTTGAACAATATGTAGCTTTGAAAATTTTTGTGCAGCTTAGGAACCTTTAGGACTTATTACATATTATCAAACATAAATTACACTTTGAAACAAACTTTATTGAGCAAAAAGTCCTATTATTACTCCTTCATTTTCCAGATTTATTGGTGAAATGACTTTTTTTGGTGACCTAAACCCTAATGACCTAATGAAGACACTGAGTTGGATGAAGACCATGATGGAATGAATAAAATGAATATGGGGACCTTGGATTGATGATTCACCCAACTGAGAGATGGTAATGGCCAGTAGGTGAATTTTTTCTGGAAGGAGCAGTATTAGTCCTAGACACACTAGACAGTGACCAAATTTGTATTTGAATACCTACTGAAACCATACAAATTTGACTCGAAGCCCTAACAAAAACTTTGAAAGAACACATTTTATCACTAGTGACAGGCTGAACCGATTGACACTAAAATTGGCTCCAACTGGGGATGGAAGCTCCTTGGAGGTGTCAAGAACACCGTATGCCAAGTAGCCTTATCCATTGGGAAATGAGTAAAATCCAAAGACCAAACTCAATACTGAAAACTGACATGACAAACTCAATTGAATCTGACTGAAACAAAACTTACAAAAATTACTGATGGCAACATATCACCAAGACTTGAGGGCTTCAAATCTTGATGACAACTACTTGCCTGTTGAAGACATATGTACAATCAAGTGAAGTGAACCTTCCATTGTAATGAATCCAACAGATGGCTACTTAATTGAATTATGCTCTCATTTTCCTTGAGCAAGAACAAAAGACAAAAACTAGAAAATTCCAAATACCTAGTGAAAATGTGCTTCTGATTCGTAAATACAAGAAAATTCATCTCCCCTGTTGACTGTAGAAAATTAGTGTAAGGATATTCAATAATTTGAAATGTTACCTTGTCTTGAGATCTAGCAAAAACACAAGCACACCCTTCATTTTGATTTGAAATAATACTGGTCGTTGATCCATAGGAAGGCATAGGGAAGTATGACTTTCTGCTATCTGAGTGTTGGTTGTAAACTCCTCAAGCATAAGAAACTCTGATTCTATCTCTGGAATAATATTTATCTTAGACTCATTCTCCTACCATTCATAGTCTAAGTCATATTTAAACATAAAACATTCTTCAAGATTGTTAAACATGAAATCCCTATCATCTTCATGAAAGAAAATAGTCCATGTTAGCTGATCTCTTTGCAAGAAATCATCATCACAAATTGGGTTACTCACAACAAATTCCTGTATAGTTTCATCAGTCTCATGATTATCATAATTTAAACCCATATTTTCATTTTAAATAATGAAATAAGTTTCACTAACACATTCCTGACTATGTGAACACTACAAATCTAGATTAGCTTGGGCTGTAACATGAATATTCAGGAGCTGATCTATTTCATCTTCAGATAGAGGAGAAACTTGATTTTTATAGCAGTTAACATTGGCTTGGTGATTTTAATTTTCAAGATCAAGAATTGGCATTTGAAATCAGGAGGAGACTACTGATTTATGTTAGGAGGAAAAATCATAAAGGGCTTCTAACATCTCTTCTTCCATACATTATTCATCCCCATACAAATTTTCAAGAAATTTTATGAAATTTACAGAGACCTCACAACAACTATCAATCATTGATACAAAAAAATTAGAGCTTTTATACTATTGAAAGAAAACTAAATGAAAATACTTTAGAGAATATAAACTAGCAGATGGTAGACCTTCATACCATGATATTGCTTTTTCCTGCAAGGTAGCCATGAACATCTTCATCAGAAAATATTCAGGAAACTTAATCTTTAATTTGTGAATATGAAAATGAAATTTGACCAGATGAAAACTAGCATCTTCTCCATCTTGACCTTAAAACTTTAGCAATCATGTTTGCCAATATATACAAGGAATCTGATTCAGAAAACCAGGAATATGAGCTCGATTCATAGGAGCATATCTTCGAGCAGTTGAATCCATCTTGAAAATAATGAGGTCACTAGGAATTTATTCGAACTATTAGTTCTTGAAAAGTGGATTCGCCATGAAAATTTTGAACCTTTGGATTCTTCAACACTAGAGTCTCCAGGTGAAAAATGCACAACCTTCTTGTGGATCACTATTCACCATCAACAATCAGATCTGTTCCATTTAGTTCTTTCCCAGGGAAGATCTATCACCTCGCTTCCCAACAACAACGCTAGAAATATTAGCCTCCACAACGTCCCAAGGCTAATGAAAGGATGTCGATGGAGGTAACCTCAAACCAAACTTTCATTTTGGTAGCTAGCCCTACCAAACCAGAGAGGGCTCTCTCTATGAGATCATAGCCAAAGGGTTTAACTGGATGAGGAGTATATTTTAGGCTAGTTAGGTCAGCTCTAGTGTTTTGAAAGTTTGATGATTTTGGTGTTGGATCAGGGATGAAACCAGGTAGCTAGGTCAAATGATCAAAGGGTTACAGCTGAAAATATATAAAGGAGCAAGGTATCAATGATTTAATGATGGATTAGGGTTTTTTCGATGTAGTGTAGGTCTTGAAAAAGTGGAGAAGATCTTAATGAGAATGCATCATGAATTCATTAAAACTGAAGGAAATAAACATGCAATGATGTTCCCAAACAAAACAAAGCCACGAAAGAATTTTGCTTATCAACTTTAAGGAAGATCACTGAGGAAAGAAAAGAATGGAAAGAGAATATGTATATAATTCATAAAAGAATATAGCAGAGAAAAAATGTCAATAAATCATTGCACATAAATTCCTAGATAATAGCTACAACTGGTCCTTTGAATTTATGAATAAAAGCTGAACCACAAGCTACAATGGTCGCAAACCACTGATTTTCAACCATCAAAATGACTAAGAAAGGCATAAATATAGACAAAATATCATTTCTCCTCTCTCAAGGGTCGAATCCATGAGTTGTGGAGCTAATCAGTTGATCCTCTCACCTAAAACCTAAATACTAGGGAGTTTTCTAACCTCTCCCCAAGATAGACAAACTGAATCCTTTGACCATTTTTGACATTTACAATCATGTATTACCCTAATTTACTATTCCCCTGCCTAATTAACCTTCATGAAATCATTAAATAATCATCATTCATCAATTACCCGAGTAAAAGTTAACATTGGTCAAACTAATTGTGAAAAATCACATACCAGAGAAAACATAGCATGCCTGGAGAAAACACAACGTGGTTGGGAGAATGGAATTTTGGAGGCCTTCTCGGTGTCCAAATGTTGATTTGAAAGTTGTTATGGATAGCCCTAGATTTGTGCTACATGATAGCCTCTTCAAGTACTCAAAAAAGCTGCTTCTAGCCTTCCAAAACCTCAATCTCCCAAGACTACTCAGAAAACACACTATGGCCTCCAGAAGGAGGGAAAAAAGGTCAGTTTTGATGGTTTTTGAGCATTTTTACCCTCCATAAGTTGATAAAAACAATATTATGCTAACTATAATTGATTTATAGGCCTAGAGGAATCCACCCATGTAATAAATTCATCCATTGGATCTCCCCAACTAAATCACAGCGTGGCCCACGCTATGTTCTTTCCGGTGGAATTGTTTTCAAACACTGCCAAATTTCACCAAAATTCCCAAAAATGCAAAATCTCTCCCAAAATTTTTCAAAATTGGTCCAGAAATTCTAGATGAATCTATAATATGGTGTGCTATGGTATTCGAGAAGCATCACCAAGTAGGTCTAACTTACCCTTCTCCTTTTGGCCAATTAGGGTTTCCTTTAGTTTTGCTTGCAATTGTTTGACTTGAACTTTGCAAATCTGATTCCTAGTGTAGAAGCGGGTAGCCACATGCCTTTGCAACTTGTTTTCTTTGTTTGATTTTTCAAGGAGATTCTCTAAGTGACAATTCACTTTGTCAAGCTAGATCTCTCTATTTTCATTGATTTCCATGGCTATCCTATCTTCAAATGTCAACTCTTCAACTGGTGGATTGTTTTCTATTTCTTTCTGAAGTGCCCTTTGGAGACCCATGGTCCTTGGCCTTTTCCTTGTCACCTTCCCTTCATTCTTATCTAAATCTTTAATTTCAACCACTTATTTTCCCTTTACATCTTGCATACTAACTTTAAACTGATTCTTCTCTAAAAATAATTTCTTTACCTTCAATTGATTGTTATCTGGCTTTAGAAAGGAATTTATCAAATTATCCCTTGCCAAATTGTCCTTGAGTTTTATGATTTGAGAATATTTCTCCTTGATGACCTGATTTTTGGTTTCATGCTCTTCATTGGCCTCCAAGTCCATTATATCAGTGTCATGATGGATGAGCTCTTCATCATGAAAAGATGCCTCATGTTGTGATGGTGATCCATGTTCTGCTGATGAAGGCTTGGCCCCTTCCTCAATTTTTGGAGAAAATACAATCCTTCTACTTCTCTAATATGTCTGAGTGACCTCAATCCTCCTCTTCACAGAAACTCTGCTAGATGAGCAAACCTCCATATGTTTAGACAGTACTGATGGTGAGCTAGGGCTAGTAGGCTACTAGCAGAAGGCAAAAAGACATTTGATTGCATGAAAGTTTCCCAAGTGATGTTATTTTTTTCAAGATGGTGTAAAACAATGATTTTTATGAGAGCATGATGAAAGATGTTGACTTCATGATCACTTTGCCTATGCTGAACTTTTTATTCCATCTTTGCCAAACTTATGTAGAGGTATTAGGGAAAATTGAGTGGTTTTACCCCTGTGAAATGCATGAGTAGTCTGACATGGTACCTGTATAGTCTAGAAAATATGCCCTCATATGTGAAGTACTTAATTATGATATTCATATGTGGTTTATACTTCTCAAGGAGCTCCCCAACATGAAAAAATTCTTGGTGTTGTTTTGATAATGTCTTTTGAGGTAAGGCTTGTAGTTTTGGACCTCTAGGTCTTGTTTCTTGAATAATTTAGCACCATGATTGGGTATCCTTGTAGTATCTGCTATTACATTAGTTGATATAGTGAATGTAACTCCTGAAATCATGATCTTGTCCTTCTTGAGATGAGTCGAAAACAATTTAGTCAATTTAGAATGGTATTTGACTCTTTCAACTTGCTCACAAAATTGAAGACACCCTACACTCTAAAAACACTACTTTGATAATGGTGAAGGAATTAGCTCATGATTGGTTATGGGCTCATATATTGACATTTTTCCTCCCTTGTTATAATGCCTCTTATCTCCCTCCATATGTACTTTGCAAGGGGAAAACCCTAATAGTGAAAAACATGGGAAGGGAGAAAGGGAGTAGGCTGGAGGGGTTAAGAGAGGGTAATGGGGATCGGAAAAATTAGGGAAGTAGGGAAGGGTGTTAGGAAGTGGAAATGGAGGGAATTAGGGTAGGAATAGGCCTAGGTAAATTTAACACAGTCCTAGGTCTAGGATACTACCAAAAACACAACGTAGGGATAGTGGTGTGGTGTAGGGGCTTAGGGAGTGAATGTGATGAGGTGCGAAGGATTTAGGGAGTGTCTTTGAGTGTGAGGAAAGACAAAATTACTATGGGAAGGTTAATTTGACTTGAAAATTTGAAAATAGAAGCTCTCCCACAAAACACAGCGTGAGGCTTTATACATGAGTTACACAATGAAATCAAGGAAAACAAATTGAAAGGGAGGCTGCCAAGGCTTAACATTACTTGTAGAATCCTGAAGAACACTTGGAGATCCTTTTCAAAGTGTTGGAAACTGAATTCGATCCTCTTGGAAAGAAAATGCAGTGTAGGAGGGAAAACACAACGTGGCACCTCCAAAATGCATTGTGGTTGCTTGTGGTCACTTGTTTAGGGTATTCTTGGATACTGAAGTGTTGAGGTTGCCTTGGTAGGTGAGTGAGAGCTCTTTTTCAATAGGATTAATGAGAAAAACGAATTAAATGGTCTTTTATAGCTTGTAAGAGTAAATTTTCTTCATAGTAGTGGGTTGGCCCACCACATGCTTTTCTCATTGTTTTTTGAAAAATATGTAGCTTTGGAAATTTTTATGCATATTAGGAACCTTTAGGACATATTACATCTTATCAAACATAAATTTCACTTTGAAACAAAATTTCTTGAGAAAAAAACCTACTATTACTCCTTCATTTGTCAGATTTATTAGTGAAATGACTGATTTTGGTGACCTAAACCCTAACGACCTAGTGAATACATTGAGCTAAATGAATACCATGATGGCATCACTGAAATGAATATGAAGACATTGGATTGATGACTCATCCAACTTAGAGATGGTAATGGCCAACAGGTGAATTTTTTTTGGAAGGAGCAGTAATAGTCCTAGACACACTGGCCAGTGACCAAATTTTTACTTGAAGACCTACTCAAACCATACAAATTTGTCTCGACACACTAACAACAACTTTGAAGGAGCACATTTAATCACTGTTGACAAGAATAACTGACTGACACTAACAAAGGACAAGCCAACTTTGATCAAGACGATAGGATAGGGAGTATTTCCCTTGATCTTGAGGTTATAGGTTGTGAATTTATTTTGAATCATCTCAATCTTTCTCCATTAATCCCTAGATATATTACAACCCCAAACTTCACATTTGTATAAGACAACAGGGGTGGCGAGAGTCTCCAATAGGAACATGTGTTTAATCCAAATGTAAATATCGATCGACTTACAATTGTTTCAAGCTCATAATAAGCTTTCCAGCCTCCAATAATTATTTTATCGATGTTGTAATTCTAGTTGATATGATGAGGAAAGTCAATACCCAAATATTTATAATAAGAAGCCCACTCTAGACAATGGTTATCATAGACGAAACTACCATGGGTGATATTTTTGGATTTAATGATCATGACTTTAGTCTTGGCGGTATTAACTATCATACCCATCTTGGATAAGTAGAAATGAAGAGTCTTAAGCACCTTGTCTAGGTCATCATGTATTTTTGCAAGAAGAACGATATCATCGGCATAAAGGAGGAGAGTAATGATTATACTAGCGAGCTTGGTTCCCTTCCAACCTGCAGGTTCTAGACATTTCTCTAGCTTATCGATTTAAATACCAAAAGGGTAGGGGATAGGGGGCACCTTTTATTAACCCCAATATTGCATTTAATATCTTTATACCACCCTTCATTGGTCTTAAGCTTGGAAATGGCAGTCTCATAGAGGAAAATCACCGCAATCCTCAGTTCAGGAGGAACCATGATCTCTTCAAGTCTCTCCTAAATCTTATCTCGAGGGACAATGTCGAAAGATTGTAGCAAGATGTTCACATTGATTGTTTTATTTACATTAGAAAAAGTATGAGCATAATGATATAATAATAAAAAAATTCAAGAATGATTTTTTCAACCAAATTTCAATTGGGTCATCAAAATTAAGTTCAAAATCTATCATTGATTATGAAGACTTGTGAATGGAAAGAATATATATTAAGAATTATATGGTACAATTTCAAATGTTAGATTTTATGGAAGAGTATTAAAATTGATTTCAATAATTGTCAGATATAAAGCAAGATGACGAGGGAAGATTATTGGTTGAAATTTATTTTTTTTCGTTTTCCTTCTAGATTCTTCAATACTCGAACTTTAAATTTTCATCAATTTGGAAAGAAAGAGTTGGATCAAATAATATGTAATATTCCACCCATTTATAAGGTGTATCATCAATACTAAAGTATTTAAAATACTGGAATAGATAGATGAAATATTGCAGTCATAAATACATAAGAAATTAGAAACAAAAACTCAATTAATTATAAGGTACAAAAAGAAAAAAGAAAAATATCTAGAGGTATATCTAAAATGTTCATGAAAATAAAATTCTTATTTACATATCTGTGAAAATATTCTTCTAACTAAGATTCTATTTTATCACGATATATATAATGATTAATGGAGAAACATTGGAAGACATTTATAGTGGAGTGAGGATCATGTAACAGAAGAATATTATTTGGTCAATTTAGTGTGTCCTAAATTGCTAACATAAATTATCAACCAGGGATTCGTAAGCTGACGAAGTGTGGCGCATTATATGTGTAAGATAACTTATCTCTTACTTTTTGTCGTTTTTGGATTTTTATGAAATTCTAAAAGACAAGTATGGTTATGGATATTCAAGGCAATTATGTCCTTTATAATGATTTACCAACTTGAAACTGAAAAAGGAATTTGAAACATACAATGACAAAACTTGAAAGGAAATGAAAATGTGCTACTGAAATGAAAAAGGTGCTGCTAATCTAATAAATCAAAACAGTGAACTAGTGAGTATGAAACCAAACTATTCTTGCTGCTGTCTAAACACAAAAGAAACTATGCTGAAAGAAATCCAAAAGTTGCAATAAAGTAAATCTAAATCAAATTACATCAACTTGTCTTCTGATCCCTCATCATTAGTCCAGCTATGATTTTCGGAAGTAACCATAAACAATTTGAGTAACTGATATCTAACTTGCAGAAAGTAAACTAATATCAAACCACACATTCATAATTCAATCCCTCACCATCAGTCTAGCTGTGGCTTTCGGAGGTAACTGAACATGTCATGCACAATTTAATATTTCTAACTTGCAGAAAGGAAACTAATATCAAACTACACACTCATACTTCAATCCCTCACCATCAGTCCAGCTGTGGCTTTCGGAGGTAACTGAAAATGACACGAGCAATTTAATATATCTAACTTGCAGAAAGTAAACTAATATCAAACTACACATTTCATAATACAATCCCTCACCATCAGTCCAGCTGTGGCTTTCGGAGGCAACTGAAGATGTTATGAGCAGTTTAATATATCTAAATTTGCAAAAAGGAAACTAATATCAAACTACACATTTCATAATACAATCCCTCACCATCAGTCCAGCTGTGGCTTTCGGAGGTAACTGAAAATGACATGAGCAATTTAATATATCTAAATCTAACTACTGAAACAAATGTGCAAGAATGAAATAAACAAAGCAGTGCTGGAATTAAACAAAAAGTAAATTAGCAGCAGAACAATATTGATTCCATGTCATTAGTCAAAAGATATGCAAATGCCCGGGCTGCCATGAAAAATTATGTTAAAAGCTATGATTTCAAAAAAACAATCTAAGTAAGGAAATATGACAAAACAGAATTGAAAGCAACTTATCTAGAAAACATGTAAAAGCCTCCTTGGATAGCAGGGGCCCTCTGCTACCAATTTGGTGAAGTCCTTCAGCTCCTTAAAGATAAGATCACAATAGCATCAAAAAACTAAGCTTCTTTATTCAAAAACTCATAAATCTACATCCCATTCCATCTTGAACTTTGTTACAAATCTACTTCCTCATTACTTTCTCATTACTTCTTCATTACCTATGATAGGAGAAAGCTTCTCCTATTTATACAAAATATGATGAGTCATCTCATTAATGGGAGTCCATGAATCTCTCCCTCCATCTCTAGAGTTACAATCAAAATAGGAAATGATAAGACACATGTCTTTCTAGAGTTTGAACACAACTTGAGGAATGAGACACATATCCTCTTGATCCCATAATCTTCTCCAACCAAATTCGAATTTGGCCTTAGAGTGCCACATAAGGGTCTTCTAGAAGTCTCCTTTTGACGTACACATGTCACAAAACTCATAACACATATAGATATATGAAACTATGTTAATTTTCTAGTTTCTAATCATAAATTCACTTAAAATACATAAAATAAATAACTTTGGAAAACAAGGATCCTAACCCATATATTTATGAAAATGGTTACTTGATGTAGGGTTTTAGGTCAAATGGCTATGAAACAAGAGCTAAATGGTTATGACATAATGGAAATATGTATGAATATGGAGAACATTTTTGAGACTCAACATACCCCCCAACTGAAGTTGTTGCATGTCCTCATGCAACTATTGCAATGATTCATTTGTCCATGAGTTGATCTTTGAATCATATAGATTCGTTCCAAACTTTGCTTCTTGATATTTTCTTTTTTGGCAAAGTATAATACATTTGATTGCAACACATTTTTTTTTTTTCAATGGTTGGTTCTTGTGTGACAACCATTTTTTTTTTTTTTTTTTTTGAAGCATTGGTTCTTGTATAACAATGCTTTATTTTCTTTGTTGCATCAAAGTTCATGAAAACATTTAGAATCAATTTCTTCATCAATGAATTGATTATTTGCAAGGCATATAATCTTTTTGGATCATGTTGCAACAATAGTTGGTTGGGAAGTATATGTGGGTAGAAATGAAATGAAAATGTGTGATAGCGTATGACATGTGGATATGAAATGATGTCCCTTCCTCCCCCAACTAAAGATATGACAATGTGGAAAAGGGAGTGAGGAATTTTTCCAAAGTTACAATTTTAGCATTCTAATGAATTACATGACTAAAAATTAGAAAACAACATACCTTCACTTACCTTAAATGTGGATGAGTTGTGTATGTGTGGTGGCTGCAAAATTCCGATCATATTCTTCTTCAATTGGCTGAACAAGAGGAGTCATGGATAAAGAGATGAGATGACTTTTTATTGCTCCTACTAAAACTTGCTGAATCTGCTCCAAAATGCTGAAAATAATAGTCTTCATGTCTTCAAAACTCATTGGCACAATTCCTACTATGTGAAAATATGTTCTGATGTCGAACATAGTAGGAAATTGTTGAATTAGTAGCCATTAATGGATGCCACTAGTCAACACGAGAACTCTCACCATTGATGACAATGAGAGTCAAGATGCCTAAACACATCTTGCTAGGTACGAATGATTTTGCTGATGTCGAGTCACCTAGAAGATCTGACGAACAAGGGACATTAATGTATTCCCATTGTTTGTCAGCATGAGAACTTGCCATTAAGGCATGCAAGCCTCAAGGTGTTTTTACAAAGAACTTAGACTCAAAGAACTATGGACTCAATAATTTGCATTGCAGCAGGGCTTATTTGCGGAATGAAAATGACATGAAATGGAAAATGAAAATGGAAGATGAAAATGGAAATGGACAATAAGCATGTGAATGAGAAATGACAATGGGCAATAAGCATGTGAATGAGCCTCTTACTTTTATTTGTGGTTATGAATGGACAAAAAGAAATGGAAAGTGGATGTGAATGTAAATGGAAAACATGAAGTGAAATGAGGTGAATGGTTTATTATGAGGTATGGATGTGATGGAGACAATAGTATCTGAAAGTTTTTCAAGTGTTTGGATCTGATTTTACATCAGCATATTTCCTCCTCTTTGTTGCTGATCATCCTTTTATGAAACAAATTGGTCTCTTAAAGAGACACCATTCTCTTGTAGTCATTTGTCCTTCCTCCTGGAACCTGCAAAAAAAACTAATACTTCTTCTGCAATGGAATGTAAGATTATCAAAGGGAGAGAGGTGATCAATCTCTCTAGTTATGATATTTACACACACAACTAAGAATTTGTATTAATGAAACAAGTTCTCAAAGGAAAAATCAAAAGAATTTATACCTGTTTTGGAATTAGTGCCTCAAATTGAATGTAGCTTCTTTTCAGCAATTTATTTTATTATTTTCCATTTCAAACTCTAATGATGGATTTCTCATTGTATAGATCTTGTTGAGACCTTTCTAACGATACTTAAATCATCAAAATCTGATTTTGTATGAAAAAGTTAGGCTGATTTGAACAATGAGGTTTTTCAGCTGCGGAATTGCAGAACAGCTGCGGAATTGGACTTCAGCTGCGGAATTGGAGAACAGCTGCGGAATTGGACTTTAGCTGCGGAATGTCGACGGTTTCTGTAGCTAAAAATATTGAATAAAAAGTTAGCCATTCATCATTCATCATCAGTTCAAATTTAATCAATACCTTCAGAAAAACGAGCAAATAACTTGTTCATTTCATTGATTCAAAATTATTCAATTTTTTTTTTTTTTTTTTTTTTTAACAACAAAAGAGAAATGCAAATTTTTTTTTTAAAGTTTTAACAAATGATGCTAAATAAAGCAAACTCAGATATATTGACCAATCGTGACCTTGCGATGACCATAAGATGAAAAATAATATATTGGTAAGCATTGAAGAACATAAAATGCATGATTGCTATTTCAAAATATAATCTTTCATCTCTTCAAAACTTTATGCTACTAAGGTTCGTTGTACCATCTGCATGACCATGTGTTTGATAATATCCTCCTGTAGTTCGCTCAATTCATCCCCATGCCTTCTTAATGTCTTTCCATAGTGATGTGACATGTCTTTGAAATAAACATCATAATGGTTGGTGTTTAATAATGTCATTGAAGCACCAAAAATTGCTGGGCAGATGATAAAGGAGATGTGAAATCCAACATTCAGAAAACGAAATTGAATTAAATTCAAAAATGAGTGGAATGTGCATTGAATGCCATGATAAGAGTTTGATTTTGATTAGAATTCCTCTTCCTAGAAATCAGAAAACCGAATTATCAATGCAGAGTGCCGTTTTCAAATTCTTCACTCAGAAAAAATCGTTTTTCCTCACGCGGCAGGCAAAAATGGCCTTCAAAGAACCGATAATTTCTCCCAGACCGCCACGAATTTCTTAAAACGGTTTCTGGGTTATCTAATTGACCATGTTGGCGAAAAAACCCATGTTTTATTTTTTTCAAATTCATCTCCGTTTGGCCAAATCGTGCTTTCAAAGTTTAACGTTTTTCTCTGTTTTGCGTTTTCCTGTTCTGCTACATTCGGCTGTGTGAATGATTTTGAAATTTTTTTTAAGATTCGATCACAGCATAGATAGATGACTGAACAATACAATCATGGCATCCTCCTCTGATTTTAACTTGTCACTATTGTGAACAGGGACAGGCATGAGAACAACGAAATTAGGAATATCAAGATCAGTGGCTAAGGCTTCTACTGCCAGTAGATTCTTTGCGTTTCAATCTGAAAATGTTGTTGATGATCTTGTTCCCTGTAGATGATTATCTCGAGCTTCTGCACGGTTCAATCCAGCCTATGTACATGCACAAGATTCATTGCAATTCGAACCAGCGTTTAATTTTGTGTTTTCATTCGTTCAAAATGATGCATTTTTATTTGTTTTATTATGTGAAATGTGTATTTATTTTTTTGTTTTGTTTTTTTTTTTCGATGTTTTTCAAAAGGCCATGATTTTTGTTTATTGATTTGTTTGTTTGTTTTCAATTTTTTTTTTTATTTGTTTTGTTAATAAAATTATATGTTATATTTTTAAGAATTAAAAATATACATATATGTTTTACTAAACAAAATGATTATTTTTTTTTTAAAATTGTTTTGTTAATAAATTATATATATATATATATATATATATATATATATATATATATATATTTTCAAAAATAAAAATATACATATATATCTTAGTAACAAAACAATTTAAATTTTTTTTTTTTCATTTTTTTTTTTTAATTGATTTGTTTAATAAAATTATGTATGTGATATTTTCAAAAATTTAAAAATACACATATATATTCATTAAACAAAACAATTTTATTGAAATCAAAGTTTTTCATGAAAACATTTTTTTTTTTTTTTTTTGTTGAATCAATTGAAATGATGAAGTTTTATTTTGTCTCCTCTTTTTTTTTTTTTCTTTTTCACATAACAATTCTTTTTCTGATCCTCCAGATCACACAAAGTGCAGGAGGAGAGCATACTCAAGAATTATTAAATTTTTTTTTTACATAACAATCCTTTTTCTGATCCTCTAGATCACACAAAGTGCAGGAGGAGAGCATACTCAAGAATTATTAATTTTTTTTTAGATGTAAGAAATAAGGCTACCTAGTTACACTTCCCCGGCAACGGCGCCAAAATGTTTGGTCAATTTAGTGTGTCATAAATTGCTAACATAAATTATCAACCAGGGATTCGTAAGCTGACGAAGTGTGGCGCACTATATGTGCAAGATAACTTATCTCTTACTTTTTGTCGTTTTTGGATTTTTATGAAATTCTAAAAGACAAGTATGGTTATGGATATTCAAGGCAATGATGTCCTTTATAATGATTTACCAACTTGAAACTGAAAAAGGAATTTGAAACATACAATGACAAAACTTGAAAGGAAATGAAAATGTGCTACTGAAATGAAAAAGGTGCCGCTAATCTAATAAATCAAAACAGTGAACTAGTGAGCATGAAACCAAACTATTCTTGCTGCTATCTAAACACAAAAGAAACTATGCTGAAAGAAATCCAAAAGTTGCAATAAAGTAAATCTAAATCAAATTACATCAACTTGTCTTCTGATCCCTCATCATTAGTCCGGCTATGATTTTCGGAAGTAACCATAAACAACTTGAGTAACTGATATCTAACTTGCAGAAAGTAAACTAATATCAAACCACACATTCATAATTCAATCCCTCACCATCAGTCCAGCTGTGGCTTTCGGAGGTAACTGAAGATGTCATGCACAATTTAATATTTCTAACTAGCAGAAAGGAAACTAATATCAAACTACACATCCATAATTCAATCCCTCACCATCAGTCCAGCTGTGGCTTTCGGAGGCAACTGAAGATGTTATGAGCAATTTAATATATCTAACTTGCAGAAAGGAAACTAATATCAAACTACACATTTCATAATACAATCTCTCACCATCAGTCCAGCTGTGGCTTTCGGAGGCAACTGAAGATGTTATGAGCAGTTTAATATATCTAAATTTGCAGAAAGGAAACTAATATCAAACTACACATTCATACTTCAATCCCTCGCCATCAGTCCAGCTGTGGCTTTCGGAGGTAACTGAAAATGACATGAGCAATTTAATATATCTAAATCTAACTACTGAAACAAATGTGAAAGAATGAAATAAACAAAGCAGTGCTGGAATTAAACAAAAACTAAGAAAAATAAATTAACAGCAGAACAATATTGATTCCATGTCATTAGTCAAAAGATATGCAAATGCCCGGGCTGCCATGAAAAATTGTGTTAAAAGCTATGATTTCAAAAAGCAATCTAAGTAAGGAAATATGACAAAACAGAATTGAAAGCAACTTATCTAGAAAACATGTAAAAGCCTCCTTGGATAGCAGGGGCCCTCTGCTACCAATTTGGTGTAGTCCTTAGCTTCTTGAAGATAAGATCACAATAGCATCAAAGAACTAAGCTTCTTTATTCAAAAACTCATAAATCTACATCCCATTCCATCTTGAACTTTGTTACAAATCTACTTCCTCATTACTTTCTCATTACTTCTTCATTACCTATGATAGGAGAAAACTTCTCCTATTTATACAAAATATGAGGAGACATCTCATTAATGGGAGTCCATGAATCTCTCCCTCCATCTCTAGAGTTACAATCAAAATAGGAAATGATAAGACACATGTCTTTATAGAGTTTCAACACAACTTGAGGATTGAGACACATATCCTGTTGATCTCATGAGCTCTTCTCAGTAAATTCGAATTTGACATGGAGTCTACACAAAGGTCTTCAAATTCTATTACAGCGTACATGTCTGAAACTCATAACACATATATAGATATATGAAACTATGTTAATTTTCTAGTTTCTAATCATAAATTCACTTAAAATACATAAAATAAATAACTTTGGAAAACAAGGATCCTAACCCATATATTTATGAAAATGGTTACTTGATGTAGGGTTTTAGGTCAAATGGCTATGAAATATATATTTATGAAAATGGTTACTTGATGTAGGGTTTTAGGTCAAATGGCTATGAAATAAGAGCTAAATGGTTATGACATAATGGAAATATGTATGAATATGGAGAACATTTTTGAGACTCAACATATATCCTCTGGAAAAATCCTTCTGAGATTTATTTAAGAGATTATAGCAATATCATGATAACATAACATAACCATTAGTTGCAACCAAATTGTCTCATATTCTTGATAGGCATCCTTAAACTCAAATTTCAAATAATTAACTTGTGGTGAGCTAATAGGATCAAACAATGTATATTAGTTATCATCCTTGATTGTATAAGATAAATTATTATTAACATGGTGATAGGTATTAACATTATTTGCTCGATTATAGATTTCAATTTCACCTAATTGATTACTCAAAGAGAAAGATTCTCCATTTATCATAAACATCATGGAATCAATTGAATATATTTTATGGAATGTCTTTGATATATAAATTCCTTTCTCCCACATATAATATTCATAAAAAAATAGATTTTGGAGAGGATATGATCACATTTTTTTTATATGTAAATTAATATCATCTTGCACTTCATTAAATCTTGGACCTCTAGAATAAAAAACTACATGATCTAAAATGTTTTCCTAAGAATTACAATTATCGAATAAATTAGGATATAATGAATAATAAGTGTGAGATGAAATAAAATAGAAGATGTCGCATGAATGAGTAACCTTCGTGTCTGGTTTCAATTTATATTTTTGTGCATCTTCTTATGCTCTTAGAATGAAATCATTAATATCAATGGTATGCTCCACTGAATAATATGAACACCAAACATTTTCTAAAATATCAACATGTTCATAGTTAAGAGATAGAGGTAAGAGTATATCACTGGAATTTTCAAAATGAGAAGATTCATGAGTTATGATAGAATTCCCGAGAAATTGGTCTTGAATCTCATCAGTTGAACTCTGCAAAGATTTTTCTATGTTATGAATGAAAATTTCTTTGATTCCAGATATAGTTGCATAATTTTCTAGAGCGTGACAACTTTATTCATCCCTATTAAAATTTTCTTCCTCATTTAAAGTAGATGATGAATGATAAGAACAATCAAGAGTTACATGTACTTCTTTTGAAGTATAATTCTCTTCCTGATTCTAATTTATCAAAGTAAATAAAGTTATTAAATATTTGTGTTCTTATACAACTTCTAAATCAACATGTAAGTGAATATTAATGCTTAATTGAGATTGATTAACATTCAATTGATCTTGTTCATAAGAGAGAGAAACGAGATGTTGAACCCATTCACTGATAGAAGGAAAATCTTCTAAAGTAAATATAAAACAAAGATGAGTAAAAATTGAAGAAAATTCTTCTAACGATTCATCTGATTTCATCCTAAGATCATTTGTTTCCTCATATAATTTAACATAATCAATTTTTATAAAAGAAGAAATAAACTCATCTATAAATTATTCCAATGAATGAATCAATGCGATTGAAAATGTTTTTCACCACTTCTTAACACAATCTTTCAAATTCGGTGTGAATATCCTACACATGACACCTTCATAAAGATTAATATGATGAGAAATACCATTTTGAATGAACTAGAAAGCATGTTTAGATGTAGTAATTTCACTCTCACCATGAAATCTAGCATTTGACAAGAGTTTAACTATGATTAATGGGGTTCTACAAAATACTTGTTTGGAAACATACATAAAAAATTTAAAGTGAAAATCTCCATAAGGTCAACTTGCAAGTATGGACCTCATTCTGGGGTCAATTTTTAATAGAAATAAATTTCCTATGTCGAACAGGTGATCATCACCTAATCAAGGACCCAATTAGGAATTTATTCATCTAGTATGACGATTCCCACTGGTATGTGGGCATGGTTTCCACTAAATGGATTTATCCTCCAAAGTAGATTTTCATTGAAGCTCTCCTAAATGTATATGGAGTCTAAGCTACTTTTCAGAAAATAAAAATAACTAAGCTATCTCCATTTTAAGCCTAGACTATCCAAATTGAGATATAGTATAAGTTAGTAATAACTTAGTTAGGAGAAAGAAAAATGACAAAGGAATCAACATGAGATAAGTGTAAGTTACAAAGCTATAGAAGTAGTTCATAGAATTTGATAAAGATTAAAACAAATGCATATCAATAGTAACTCAGTAAATAGTCATGGAAGAAAAACATAACTATGCATACTCATTCTCAATATGGAGGATTAACATGGATTGAAAATGAGATTAGGACAATTTGCCAGACTACAAAAATAGTTCAAATCATAACACAACCATTAATGCATATACATATTAGTAAAAAATTACCAATAATTTTCTCATATGCATACTCACTTTGATTGATAGCGCGGGCCATAGGCTATCAGGCCATAGGGTTTGCACTTATTTAATTAAAAAAACACAAAATAAGAAACCACACCATAAGTATGCACATAAATTTAGAATTAATTAATTCATAAAATAATTATAGGAGAGAGATGTTGGCCCAATACTTGGCCATCATTCCTCACAATCACCCCCAAACTCTACACACATCTACATACCTACATGCCTCAAGAGCTCACCTATTTATACAAATGGATTATAACCCAAGGAGGTTCTAGATCCTAATCTAACTCCCAAAATATCTCTCTTAATCCATAACATATGTCATATAATCTCTAAAATATCTCATTGAATCCCTTATCCTTAACTAATCCATGATCTTCTTAAAACTTCCACAATCCTCTCGAATATTATCGTATTTACAAGAATTATCATTCTCTCCTAAAAAATGTAAGAAAATACATTAATTAATTAATAATCACTTCACAAACTAACTTCTCTAGTAAATGATTAACCCAGGTTACATGCACCCACATCAGACTCACAAGGTAAAAGGAAATCATGGTCTCTCGACCATCAATATTTAAGGTAATAAGAATCCTCCTGGATCCCAAAATTTCATTTGCAGTAAATGAATTTTTATGTCATGTTGCTGATGTTTCATGTCTGTCCTTTTCTGTCTTCCAGGCTTCCAAACTTTATGTTGTAGTTATCCCTTCTCCTTGCTGATGTATACTTCTTATGTTGTCATCAACCAACTTATTCCATCTTATTTTCTTCCTGCAGTATGTTTATTTTGGGAAACTTTCACCATAAATCATCTAATCTCTTCAATTGTCATGTCCAACTTCTCTTCTTGCTAGTAAAAATCACCCATTCTTTGTGGAAAATGATTTTTTTTCTTCATGAATTCACTAGGATACCAATTATATTCTATCATTCTTTGCTTCTTCTCCTAGAAATCGTCCTCATTGCTGCCACTTTGCTGCTGCATTTTCTTCATTGAAATCTCGTTCTCATCCTCTATGAAATTGTGGCAGTCCATCATCATTACATTTGCTTCACAATTGTTCTTTGGATTGTCCAACCAATCTTCTAAAAAATCTATTTTTGCATCAATATCCTCCATATCTATGCTTTTGTAGACTTTCATAGGTTCCTCCAATGGTTCCCGAGCTTCCTAAATTTAGAACTTACTTTCGATTTCTTTTGATTCTCCACTATGTGTGAGCACAAATCAAGTATTAGTTTTATAATCATGAGACCTAGAGGTCTCTCTTATGGCTTCCTACACCCCTTCCTGATGTAGCATAAAGTCCTTTAGGTTTCCTACTGACTCTTCCTCATCTTTTTGAATTTTTTTATTGGTGTCCATATCCATATGTTCATCATCCTAAGATTGTCCTGGCCTCTTTTCAATCTGCACAATAGTCTTCAATGATTGTTCTTCAGAGTAATTTATGGTGACATTTATGGGAATCGAACCCACCTCCACATCATCATCATCATTAAGAAATGATCCTTGCTCTGGTTCACAAATATAATATTTTTTTGGAGTTTCTCTTCTTCCAAAACTTCTATTTTGTGCTTCAATCTTCTTTCCATCAACTATTTAATAGGCCATTTAATTATTTTGTTTATCACCCATCCATGTCTTTGTCTTTGTAATAGCTCTTGTGAAACATCCAGTCATTATTTTAATTTGATAATCTCCATCTCTTCATCATCAATGCTAATTGTTATAACATTTCTGTAACTTTTCTATGAATCCTACATCTTCACCACCTTCTCCTTTCGTGAACTTCACCTTGTTCACTATAACTTGCAACTGAATCACTTTACCAACTTGTATTTTTTGAACTTGGCCAATGGTTCACTTCACTTGAAGGTTACTTCGGAGCACTCTTTTGTGTTTCGCTCCCTTTGCTTCAAATAACAACTGCAATATTTCTTCAAATTTCATTCACAATGGCTAGATTGTTGGGTGTCGGGCTCTACCAATCATGCACCCAATTACATTCAAGGACTTAAATATTTGACTTGAATTATGAATCTTTGACCCCAGACTTGACATCAACTCTTAAATTAAAGGCCTTGACTTAAATTTATACATTGAGAGACTCTTTCACTTCAACTCAACTTAGACAAGGACCTTTTTTCATTTGAGCAATCAACCTTCTTTGGCTTTTATGATTATGACCTTTGAAAAAGGTTGCCTTCATTAAAAATTAATGACTTGAACATGAATGATTTTTCTAAACTCACCAATGCACTTTTGTGACCCTTTTACTTGACTCAAAATTTTATCCTTCCATGACTCAATGACATTATTTCAACAAACCCTTATAGTATCACCCTTTATAAAAGTGCTTAAAATAAAGAACTAACTCCTTTACAAAGTCCCATATAAATCCCCTCCTCATAACTCTCCTACTTGGAACACATTTTTAAAAAGGTAAAATTACACTATGAAGCTATGAATTCTAAAACCCACACATGGTTTTATGAAACCATATATCACCCACTATTTTATGAAACCATATATCACCCAGTCAAAATCGTGTGCAAAAACTGATCTAGGTGTCTCTAGACACCTCTTAATACCAAGAGGGCTCAGAAATGGTGAAAATTCAAAGTGGTCAAAATGCTTTTGAACTAGTAATATATTTTAGTGCTCGTCTCCCCGATTCCAATGGCGCAAAAAACACTCAAATTTGAGTCTGTATGAGAAAGTTATTGCAGTTTGAAGTTTGTACCAAACATAAAAAAAACAAGTCAAATTCAACATTCTCCCACGTGGTAGGTCGTATGGATGACATGTGGTAGGGCTAGTGGGACCCACAAAGATAATGTGGCATCCCAGCCAACAAAACAGGTGGACCCACAAAAAGGTGATGTGGCAGCACCACAAGTCGACACATGGAAAGTAGGTGGTAGAGGTGGCATATGATGTAGACCAATGAGGGCTTGCCATATGGCCCAATCACATGGTGCCAAATGGCACCTCAAATTAGGCCCAAATGGCCTTGGATGGTACAACCTCCATTTTGTGTCTTATTCTCATGTTTTTGGGAGTTGTTACAATATGGACATACTAATTCCATATATTATATAGTTTGAAAAAACTAAAAGACTATATTAAAACTAAAGCTGGGCTTTAAAACAATATTGGGAGTCAATGGGATTTGAACCTAAAATCTCCGAAAAATAAGTATCTAAATATGATTATACCAACCAATGTGCCAACCTCACACTTTTTCTTATTCACCCTCACACTTCGTTATAAAATTCCATTCAAATGGTTCAAGGAAACCATGGAGATTGATGGAGAATACATGAGAGATGAGGGCATATGGAGGCCAATGGAGCCATAAGAAAAGCAGAATAAGAACATGGAGTAGACCAGCATGTTCTTCAATGAATAATATTTTTTATTGCAGGTGCGGAACCATGAGCAACCAGAGGGGCGAAAACTTGCACAAGGAATCTTGAGAGGCATCAAAAATATTCCTTGAGGTCCCGAACTTGTCGGAGTCAGAATTTGATGAATTTTATGTCAATTTTACACCTCTCGGCAACATAAATCCGATGGTGATGTCCATTTCAGCAGAAGAGCTTCCATTTTTTTTCCATTTTCCAGATTGGAGTGACGGTGTCAGATTCCCAAGTGCGGACAGTTGATTTTATGCCTCTTGATGCCACGAATTCGATGGTGCAACTAGATTCAATAACTGAGCATCCACTTCTTCAGCCAACTCCAGGGGCTGAGGTATATGTAGTATTGATATCACATGCCTCTTTTATCATTTTGTGTGAGATTTCACATGTTGTTTATATCCTTGCTTGATGTATGTTGCAGGATCTATGTTTCTACTTCATGTAAGATGTATTCGCCATGGATTGTTATGATCCCTATGTAACCTTCTTGAAGGGATCCTCATTTTCACCTTATGTGAGATTATGTTATGTTGATAGGAGGCTATTGTGATTGAGAGTTCCTGTAGCGGAACATATCGTGGAGAGACAAGGCACTCATGTTGAGGGCATATATCCTTGTATGATAGAAAACATAGTCCATGTACATCATCACCATTTCCAACACTATATGAAACTGCCTACCCCATATTAACACGGAGCTCGGAGACGTAGCTCACATTGGTTGAACTCCGTTATCAACATATCGTGTTCTTATGTTGTTGATCATTGTATTTTTTCCTCTTGCTTAAAGAATGCATATATGTTATTTTAATTCTCTTTTCAGTGCAATTCTAACCACATCATAGAATTAAAAGATCGTGGGTAAATTCAGTAGCTAACAGACTCGGATAAAGTGGTATTAGAGAGGTATTCTCAATGATTTGAATTTCGAGCATGAACAATGATTGAACATGCAGCAACGGAGGATGAAAAAGACATGTGCTAGGCCATGCTGAGGATTTCCAAAATAGTGGACATAATGTATGATTCTTATGAGAAGAGAATAGAGGAAGAGGAGAAAGGAAGATCAGAGAACGATGTTTCATCCACATCTTCCAGTGCTTATGCATATTATTTGTCTCCTTCATCATCTTCTCATCATTTGAATGAGGAAATCAACCTGAGTATTTAAGAAGAGAATGTTGAATTAAGGAGGCTACTAGGAGAATAGAAAGAGGAGAAGTAGAGATTTCAGCTTCAGTTGCGAGCCGCAGAAGAGGCCTTGGAGAAGTTGAAGCACAACAAAGGCTTAAAGAATCCATCATCACCTGTGTCTGAATTAAAAATTGAGGTAAACAATGTTGATTTCTCTTCAATTTCATATTCACATGCTATTATTTCTGCTGGAAATATGGAGATACCCATTACAGGAACCGACATGAGACTCCTTACCAAAATGGGGTACAAGGGAGGAGGACTTGGTGTTAATGGAGAAGGCATAAGTCAACCATTGGAGGTTTTGGAGAGACCTTGATTCACAGTTTTGGGATACATTGAAGGACAGTTCTCGAAGGTGTCAGAAGCTTCCCATACATGGCTTAAACCATTGGGGAAAGACAATTATGGGAACAATTCACCATCATCCTATGACAATGCACATCGCAGAGAAAGAGCTAAGGAAAGATCTTATCACCATGATTAAATTAAAGAACAAAAAGAAAGGTATAACAAGCCTCAGTATTCTAATGTTCATTTTGATTACAAGCATGTCGCTAACAATGAACATAAATCATGGAATCGAAAAAAATGTAGTTTTTGTGGATTACATAACCATGTGTTTGTTGAGTGCTGGAAAAGAATGACAACATGAAAGAGGATGAGGTGTAAAAGGCCTTCTCCGCTGCAAGAAAAGAAGAAGGTAAAAAAGGTCTGGAGGAAGAAGACTCATTGCAATCATTGCGACAAGAATGGCCATCAAAGAGCCACATGTTGGAGGCTCCATCCAGAGCAATGCCTAAAGGACAAAGTGCTAGTGCAGAAGCCAGTTGAAACAACTGTTCGAAAAGAAAATGCGCCATAGAGAGATGACCCATTCACTTTGATAAGTGAGAGATGGTTTTTCTAGGTGTGGTAGCGTGTCATGGCCTTAATTTGTAAATCATGTGTTTCAATTTAAAATTTAAAACTGATGATGTGTTTTCCATCACTTGCAAAGAAACATTGATGTTTTGGCCTTGTATTGATAGCTGGGGTATTGATTCCATTTTGTTGTAAACTTGACCACAGAGAATGGGTTATAAAATCGTGGCAAGTATGGGATGCCTGGGTCATAGTTGGTCATGTAATTAAGCATGTAATTTGTAAGAATATTTTACTACATGTTTGCAGAGGATGCAGGTGTCAGCTCATCGCTTATGGATTCGAAGAACAAAGGTAAAGGAGAATGAAGGGCGACCTTTCATGACACTTGTAGGTGCATACAAGTTACAAAGAAGCTGCACATTATTTTCATGCTTTTGGTGGACCAAAATATCCTCAATGGGGAGGATTGATCCAAGTGGCTCCAGACACCCTTAGAAGACCAAGAGGGCTAAAAAATGGTCAAAATTAAAAGTGGTTAGAATGATTTTGAACTAGTACAATATTTTAGTTCTCGTTGCCTCGATTCCAATGGCACGAACAACACTTAAATCTGAGTATGTATGAGAAAGTTATTGCAGTTTGAAGTTTGTACGAAAAAACAACAAAAAAAAGTCAAATTAAACATTATCCCATGTGGTAGGTCATATGGATGACATGTGGTAGGCCTAGTGGGACCCACAAAGATAATGTGGTAGCCTAGTCAAAAAAACAGGTGGACCCACAAAAAGGTGATGTGGTAGCACCACAAGTCAACACATGAAAAGTAGGTGGTAGAGGTGGCATATGATGTGGACCAATGAGGGATTGCCACATGGCCCAATAACATGGTGCTAAATGGCACCTCAAATTAGGCCCAAGTGTCCTTGGATGGTGCAACCTCCATTTTTTGTCTTATTCTCATGTTTTTGGGAGTCATTACAACATGGACATACTAATTCCATATATTATATAGTTTGAAAAAACTAAAAAACTATATTAAAACTGAAATTGGGCTTTAAAAAAATATTGGGAGTCAATGGGAGTTGAACCCAATACCTCCCAACAACAAGTAGTTGAATATGATTATACCAACCATTACCAATGTGCCAACCTCACACTTTGTTATAAAATTCCATTCAAATGGCTGAAGGAAACCATGGAGAATGATGGAGAATACATGAGAGATGAGGGCACAAGGAGGACAATGGAGCCATGAACAAAGAGGAAGTAGAAAGTGGAGTAGACTGACACGTTATTCAATGAATAATATTTTTTTATTGCAGGTGTGGAACCATGAGAAGCCAGAGGGGCGTAACCTTGCCCATGGAATCTTGAGAGGCATCAAAAAGATTCCTTGAGGTCTTGAACTTGCCAAAGTCATAATTTGACAAATTTTATGTTGATTTTACACCTCTCAGTGACAATTATCTGATGGTGATGTTTGTTTCAACAATAGAGTTTCCATTTTTTTGGCCAATTTCTAGATTGGAGTGACAGTGTCAGATTCCCAAGTGTGGACAGTGGATTTTATGCCCCTTGACACCACGAATTCGATGGTGCAACTAGATTCAACATTTGAGCATCCACTTCTTCAGCCAACTCCAGGGGTTGAGGTATATGTAGTATTGATATCATGTGCCTCTTTTATCATTTTATGTGAGATGTCACATGTTGTTTATGTTGGCTCCCCGTGATGTGCAAGATTGGCAAGAACAACTCTGTAGGGAACCTCATCAAACCACTTTAGAGTCCAAGGAACTAGCCTTCGTAGACTTAGAGAGGGCTCTCTCTATGTATGTGTTTGCAAATGATATATCTTTATGCTTTTTTTTTCTAATTTTAGGCTAGTTATGAAGTTATAGGATTGTTTGTTTTGTTTGGTTGATTAATTGATTGTGTGATTAATAGATGGAGTGTTTTAGTTAAATAGATAAGTTGTAAGAAGCATTAATCCATTGGGCTATGGAGTCATAAAAGGATTTAATTGTTCATCAACTCTACAAGCGACTTCATAGGGAAAGCTAACTATATCAAGTGGATCTCTTAGATTATATGGAATATGAAATGACAGTAAGTTGTGAAAACAAAAAAACTAAAGGTCAGTTAAGAATCCTTTAACTATACTTCAACAAGAAAATCCTTTTAGGTAATTGTTTAAGAAAAACCAAAGGATAGGGAAAACCATAGAATTATTTGGCCAACCTCTAGTAAACAAACCTTAAGACAACAATCCAACAATCCTAGAATCACTTTCAAACAAAGAAAGCATTCAAGATCATAGTTAGTATAATTAAAGGGAAATTAAGATTTCTTTAATCAAAATGAAAAGACCTTTGCATCAACAATTTGAGACAAACCAAAGGATAGGGCTAACTAGAGACTTCTTTTGCTGGACTCTAGTAAGTATACTTCAAAGAAAGGCCTCAAGAATAATATTTCAAGCAAGACCAAAGGACAGGGCATACCATAGACTTCTTTGGCTGGACTCTACTGAATTATTTTCAAGACAACAAGCTAGGTGGAACTAGAGAGAAATTAAGAATTCTCCAATCATACCTTGCAGAAGAAAACATTAAAAAAAAGAAATCAGACAAAATTAGGGTGCCAAGACAACATATCTTAATAAAAAATTTGTGTTCTTTTATCAGAGAAATAATTGGCAAAATGGAAAACATAAGGAAAACATTGACAAAGAAGGATAACTTCACCATTAACATATCTCAAGAATCCTATGAATGTGCTTGTATTACGAATGTTAAAAAAAATTACAGTACTCTAGTCTAACAAATTTCTTCAACTCAGAGTTTTCTCAAATCTAGCCTAGCATCTCATTAACTAGCTCAGAAACTTCTCAACTTATCAATCAACCAACACTAAAAAATAACAATACATGCAATATTTATCTGCAGAATGAGGAGGTTTCCCTAACCTAGGGTTTTAGATTTGTATTTATTATAGAGTTAATGAATTTTGACCTTTGAGACCATGCAAGGCCCTAGGCAAAATATTTGTGACTATCTTACTGTAATAATAACTTCTAACCTAACTGTTGAGCTAACTTTTGGGATATATTTGACTTTGAAGGATTTTTTATTAACTTTACAATAACTACTTGAATTTTTAAAAATATCTCTGACTACTGCAATAACTGTGATTGCCTTTATTTGAATAAAGAATATTGTAGGTGGAAGATATGGTCTGAAGAGATGATTTCTGAGTATTTTAGTCATCCGGATATGCCGTTGTGTTGAACTCCTCTTGATTTATCCTTTTAACTCCATTTAGGATTTTAAACTTGGATTTGTCTTCATTGTATACCTTATTGTCTTCTTCGTTGATTTGTCTCCTAAACTCTATTTTATTCTATTTATTTACTTTAAACTACCTTTAATATTTGATCTCTATCTTTACTTCTTTAATCTTTCACTGCCACGGTCTCTTTTGGCTATGTTCCTTCTCTGCCTCTTATCTCCTTGTTTTTAACTGTGACTGTCCTTGGAATTTTTTGAATAACCATCAATGGTCATGATCCATTGATGTTTATGCATTGCTGTGGCTTTCCTAGTCCTTTTGATTAACAGAATTTATGGATCGTGACCTAGGGAGACTATAGAACAATTTTAGGATCTCAGAAATGAAATTTATGCATTGATCCCTCGAAAACCTGCACATTAAAACAATTTCATTAATAAAAAGCTGCGTTTGAGGGGTTCATGTTGGCTGCAGGGCTTTATCGCAAAGGCACAGGCCTTTGGAGTGTTTGAACGGGGTGGTGGTTTTAATTTTTGGCAGGAGGGAGAAGGGTGGTTTTTGCGTGGGATGGAGGTGGTTTTTGCATGGAGCAAAGGTGGTAAGCGGGTTTAGGTGGATGGATGCGATTCCATTGAATGGGTGTCGCGTCGCGAATGGGACAAGGGCGAATACAACCCATTTTGTGCATTTTGGAGGCATTAAACGTCGGGCGGTAGATTGCGCGATATGAATTGGGGACCATTGGATCATGAGGGATGGAGATCAATGATGGTCGGGGAGAGTTGTAGGGGCAGGTAAGTTTGAATGGAGGGGCCTGGAAGGATACATGGTAGAGGATTAACGCATAACGGGGGGGAATATTTTATAAAGTGGGGTCAGGGTTGATAAATAAGCGGAGGAGCTTATTAAGTGAGGGTGTAGGGTTAATGTATAGTGGGGGGGCCCGGGTTTAAATAATTTAAGCAAAAAGCGCTTATTTAAAAAGAGGAGGGAAGGGTTATATGGAGGGTTTTAACGAAGTGTGGGGGTTAAAAAATTTAAAGAAGGGGGCTCTAAAATATATAAAGGGGTAGGGTTAATTTAATTAAAAAGAGTTTTAATATAAAACAATGGGCCTGAATGGTATATATTTTTTATTTAAAACAATGTAAAAAGGACTTTTTACATCGTTTTAGTAGAATAAGGGAAAGGGATGATGGTGAAGGGGTTAGTGAAGTTTTTAGAAATGAAAATGGGTCTTTGGGTAGGGAGAGAGAGTGAATATGAGAGGATTAAGCCCAAACATGAGTTTTCAAGGTAGGAGGGTAATTTGAGAAGGGAAAATGAGATATAGTGAATTTAGGAAAAATAAAGATAATGAAGGGAATCAGATTTCTGAAGATAGTTGATAGTCAAGGAATGTTATTTTTAGCAGTTTGTAGAAAATCCATAGTCACCTAGTGAAACTGTAGAATACAGGAGGATAACAGTGGCTCCAACTGGGGAGGGCAACTCCTTTAGGAGGTGTCAAGAACCTCAGAGTTCAAATCTCTAGAAATTTGTAGATCAGTGCCTTGTTTTCACTTAGCAGATTTTTCACTCTGCAATTGCTAATCTGTTGCAAATTTTGTGACTGTGATTTTTAAACATTGAAAACCATGCTTGTTGCAACTCAATTCTACCTACCCATCATTAAATTCTAGCATTTTTTCTTCATTTGGGTGCATTTAGACTAGCAAACCCTTGACATCATTTTTCTTTTGAAAACAAAAACTATCTATTTCTACCCTTATATCATCCAAAGACTCAGATTAAACTGATGAAATTTTTTATTCTCTACCTAATCTACTTATCTGTCAAGATTAAACAGTTTGACAGATTTTTCATTTTCTAATCTATCAACATGAAATTTAAAGCATGACTAAATCAATATTGAGCAGTTTGATTGTCATGAAATTGTGGCATTTTGTACATGTTGCACACAATATTATTTTGCAAAAGGTAAAGCTTGAAACTGAGGGCTATAATCTGAAATTTGTCATTCATCCATTTCCTTTTTTTTTGGTTTAGATTTGAAATTTGGAACCAATGTATTTTCCTATCTAATCTACTGATAAGCCAAGTTTAAACAATTTGGAAAATCTTCTTTTCTAACTTTGCAGCAAAAATTCAAAATTTGTCGAATCATTATTAGGGTTTATGATTGAACAAGACTTCTTTTTCAAAGTAGTGGCATTTGGACTTGCACACTTTCAAAAACATTTCTTTTTTGGTATGGGGCTTTACCTTTTCTTTTATCTGCCCTCTTTTCTTCTTTTCTTTCTTTTTGTGTTTTCTTTCTTTAGAATTTAATTCAGCAATGTTATATACAATGAACAAATCTTTAAACTGATATTTTCAACTGAAATAATTCTTGAGCATCCTACCATTGACAGGACCTCCAAATAATTCTGCTCCATCCATTTCTTGTAGAAAGAATGTATTGTTACCTCTTGTTGAATGGATGATGTATGGACCTTTCCATAGATTGTCAAATTTCTCATGCTTGCCTTTGTCATCTCTTCTTGAATCCCACTTCAGCACTTTGTCTCCAATGTTTAAATCATTTGCCTTGGTCCTCTTATCAAAGAGCTTCTTGATATTTTCTTGCACTTGTTGTGTTCTGTTGTACACTTCTTCTTTGGTTTGTTGTCGCTAGACAGTCTGGTTTATTCTTCTTTGCATATCATTTTCTTCAGATTGTACTTCTTGAATGAGCTTCATCACTCCACTCCCAAGCTTTTTGGGAAAACTACATCTTCTCCTTATACCAGCTGATAGGGTGACATACCAATTGCCTTTTTATTTGTTAATCTATCTAACCATAGTGCATGTATTAGTTTGTTGTGCCATGATTTATTTTTCTCTTCCAACAACTTTTTGATGATATTTACCAAAATTTTCTTTAATGATACAGCCAACCCATTACCTTGATGGTAATAAGCTATAGAATGCCAAAATGTAATCTGATATTTGTGGCAAAATTCCACCATTTTCTTGGATCTAAATGCAGCAGCATTGTCAGTAATGATTTTTCCAGGAATGATTTTCCTTGGATCTAGGACAACCAAATCTAGACAAGATGTTGTTTTCCAGGAATGTGATGATCACTGAGTCTATGGTAGTTCTGGAAGGGATGGATTCTATCCACTTTGTCAAATATTCAGTTGCGGTGAGGATCCATTTGTGTTGGGCAAAGGAGGCGGGATGAATTTATCCAATAAAATCTAGGCCCCATTGTTGGAAAGGAGATTCAACAGAAATTGGATGCAAAGGTAATGGCAGCAGTTTTCTTTTGCCCTAAAAAATTTGGCACTTATGACAGGCAACTACCATTTTATGGATGCCTTGAAAGAGGGTGGGCGAATAGTAACCAACTCTAAGGATCTTATTGACAGTGGTTTTCCAATTGAGGTGGCCTCCACATTCTACTTCATGAAATTCATGCTTAATCATATCTGCATCTTTTTCAAGAAAAAATTTAAGAAATATGCCACCATCATTTTTCCAATATAAAACCTTATCTAAAATGCAAAAAGTCACAGCCTTTAATTTAAAAAATATAGCCTTTATTTTGGACAAACCAGGAGGAAAATTCAGATTTAAAAGTACATATAATATATCAGCATACCAAGATGAGTTTGGAAATGTTACCTCAATAGGTGGAGTTTTCAGCTCCTCTTGTTCATCTAATGCATTAATCATATTGATGTCCAGTGCTTGAAGGTTTGTTTCAATTGTTATCACAAAATTGGACCTAATATGCTGCTAATCAAATCAATCTCATGTAACTATTTCAAACCAATATTTTTATTGAGGCTTAGCATCCTCAACTTGAGAGGGCTCTCTCAAAGGGTTAATGTTTTTTGATAAAAATATAGATGTCTAACTCTATGTGGGGTAATAACCAGATAGATGATAAATGTAGGTTTAAAATCACATCAATAAGTACACATTGGGCTTATCGAGTCAAAATAGTTTTAGTAAACCAATAAATCTACTTGACATGGAAGTTGAGGCACATCAGAGTTTTAGTTAAGAGATACAAATGTGAAACTGTAAAAAACACAGTCAATTTATCTATATAGGAAGTTAGAGCATCAAAGATGAATTCTAAGTAACATAGACAAAAACCACTGCAATAGGATAATAAAATAAGAAATTAGAACAAGAACACACTAGAACTCCTTTTGAATCTCAAGTTGGCTAAGTAGAAATCTATGTGTTAGCTGAAAACCAGTCAATTACAATAAGAATAGTGTTTTGCTAAAAATGTCCAACCTTGGTACATTTGACTTCTGGGTCCTTTATAGATCATTTACAACATGAGATAATCTTAGCTTGCACTATATACATCGAATTCCTAACTCTTGACACCTTTCATAACCATATGACATGTATTTATTACAAAAAGATAGCTAATCTACTAAACAATCCTATTACAAATAGGATTCAAACTCCTTATCTCTATCCATAACAACCTTATCTAAACTAAATTACATCATTTTCCAAGTTTATTCACATATTTTCGAATCTAGATGATAGGCTTCAAACCTTTATGACCATAATGTTGACCTCCATCAAAGTAGGAAACAGTCCCATGTTTTCTAGGCATAGGGTCCTTTGCACTCTTGAAACATTCTGACCATCATGAGATCATTATTTCGAAGTAATTTGTTGTTATAAATTGAAGTAACACCTGCCAAAAATCCTCCCTAAGCTCCAGCCGTCCAAAAACATCTTCAAACTCTTCAAATGCGTTGTAATAAACTGCGCTACAAAAACAACACAGTTTCATAGCACCTTTCGTAGTGCTGCTCTTTTACCCTTTTTTCTTCAAAATCTTGACCTCTTTCCTCCAAAAATAACTTAATTATTTTTAAATACATCCTCCTCAACATTTTCATTTCTTGATTCATGTTTTTACCCCTCAAAATTTGATGAAAAAGGGCAATAAAAGCTGCTACAACAGTTTCGTAGAGCTTTTATCCATTTTTACACTGTCTATGCTACAACACTGCTGAGTGGGCAGTTTTGTCTAAAATTTTCCAAAATGGAAATTGAAAATGTACCAAAACTCAAAATAAAACTGATTCCATCATATCAAAAAGCCATATGAACTGAAAACATTGTCATTTTAGCCTTCATGAGGTCCCTTCTTCATCTTCACTTGATTTAGCTTTTAACTCTTCAATGATTGTCATTTTAACACCTTTGTTCTTTAACTCATCCTGAATCAATTTCAGTTGCTGCTCCAATTCCTCCACTTGATCTTTAAGTCTCCTGTTATTAGCTCTCAAGTGAGTATTTATTACTCTGACAAATTTGGCTTCCTTTATTGCTGGGACTGTCCATGTGAAAAACTACTCTGCACTGCTTAGAATTTCAGAAATAGAACCAGTTTTACCCTCCCATAGTGCCTTCATTATTTTAAACTCTGCTTTCTCAACACTGTGCTTTCTAGCCCTCTTTCTCATCACAAAAATTTCTTGGTTTTCCAACCTCAATTTCTCCTCAAGATGTTTAAACTCTGTCATTTCTTCTTTTCTCTTCTTTGTTCTACTGGCTGCACGCTTTACTGTAGGTGATGAGAGATCAACCACTTCTTTAGGGGCTTTAGTTGTCTCAATAGTTTCTTAAACTTCCTTGCTTCCTTCCTTAAGTTTCTTAGCATGCCTAGTTATAGGTTTTCTTGCTTGAAAGATGAGGGCTGCATTTTCACCCTCAAACTCAAGCTTCTTTGCAGACTTAGCCTTTTTCTGTTTATGCTCATCTTCTCCAATGAACTCAGCTTGAACAATGGGTGTCTCCTCTATGTCAATAGCATGCAGTATGTGACCTAAATTTCCCTTTATTATTGGGTTGTCCTCTGTAGATGTAACAATTTTCTTTCCTTTTAATGTCACTGTTTGGCTTCTTGTTACTCTTTTGATTTCTTTCTTGCTGACAACTTGTTTCTGTTTTTCCTCTTTGACAATCTTTGACCTCTGTTTTGCAGGTGATGGAGTTGGTGTATCAAACACTTGTGTATGCTATGTCCTTTTCTCAACTTGTTTCCTTGGCTTTAGTTTTGCAAATTCCTTTGGTTTTGAAACCACAGGTTGACTAGACTCTGCTACTGGTGGTGATGGAGTAACTTTAGTTTTAGGGTTTCTAGCAAGAGTTAGGGTTTCCAACTCAAAACCATTTATAAAAAAAAGGATGATCAATCCCTGCCTGTCTTCTGAAGCTCATTCAAAATCACTGAATTCATCAAACCATGATGAAACAAAGATGTTTCACTACCTTTAGATTTGACTTGTACTTTATCAGCCATTTTTGCAAGACTCCTATGCAAATAAAATGGAAAATCAAGTGAAATATTATCAGTGAAATGTAGAAGCAGCTTGAAATGAGATGTGTAAACCTTATGATATCTGCCTTCACATGTAAAATACCTTTGAATGTTGAACAATATCTTTGCATAAGTGTCTTTGATGCAGCTTCTAGGGATAGCATTATTGAGGTCCATACCTGCATACTCAGGTTTAATGAACTCTTTGCATGGCTCCATATCAAATTTGTAACTTTTAAACCAAGTTTCTTGACCTCTTGGTATCTCTGTAACAACAACAATAATATTTGGTGTAATTGACACACTCAGAATCCCAACCTTGGTAGTTGTTCCATTGAAGTTGAAGGAAAATTCTTTGGACACTTGTGTATGTCAACCTTGCAACTTTTTACAAAACCGAAGACAACCTACTCTTCTGAACGCCTCCATCATTGTTGGGTCTTCAATTATGGCCTTCATATCTTCAGGCTCATGTCTCAAGCAGTGTCCCCCTATGTGGACTTTATTTTCCTTTGCCATGCTTCACAGAAAACATGTCAGCCTCGCTTGAATATGTGAAACAGCAGCCTCGCTTGATTAATATGTAGAAAAAAAATTATATGGAACAACCACAAGTTTGGCTTGACACTTCAGAGCTTAAACACTCGAATGGAGGAAAAGGAAACAAGAATGACAAATTAGACAAGATTTTGAATTTAAAATGTCATCTCATAACTGAATGATGCCTCATTCATACCCTATCATGATCATGATGACTGCAACGTGGGTCAGTACATTGAATCTCATCATTAACGGACTCATCATACCACTAACCTACCATTTCCCAATGGATTCTGACATATTTTAGCTCAAAAGACAAGATAGTTTAGAAACCGTGCTTTTGTAGTGCCAACAGTGTATTTTTCCCTGTTTGTGCTATGAAACTATTAGCTCTTTCATAGTGCAAATCAAATTTTTTGAACTAGTGGCGCTACGAAAATGAGGTTTCTTGGCTAATTGACCAATTTTGACATGAAAATTTAGGAAATGACCCAAAAATGGAATTATGGATACTTGACAATGATTATACCTTAAAAAATAATTTGTTTGAACTTAAGGATGGGTTTTGAACTTATGAAAATATAACCTACCCTTGATCAAATCCTAAATTGACTTCTAAACCCAATTTTGAAACATGACCAAAAACAAACTTAACACAATGATGTTTTGAAAATTTTTTGGGTGATATCAATGGCTCCACTTGGGATAGTGTGCCCCTTTGGTACACTAAGAACTAGTAGTTTCAGTGTTGCTATCCATTTTCTTGACCAAAATCGAAAATCTTTGAAATTGCCAAGCTTCTCCTCAAGCTCTAATTTCCTTCACCTCGGGCTCAAGCTTTCTGATTTGGCTTGTCATTATTAGAAAAAAAAATCTCATAAGATGGAATATGTACAATGACATGAATGATCAATCATATTTTTAGGAAGAATACTGCTTTAAAAACCTACCATTGATAGGTCCTCCAGCATATGATTTTCCATCCATCTCCTGCAATATGTAAGTATTGTTTCCATGGAAAGAAGCTATCTTGAAAGGACATTTCCATAAGTTCTGAAACTTACCATGTTTTCCTTTCTCTTCAATTCTAGCCTCCCATTTCAGCACTTCATCCTGAATTTGAAAACTTTCCTCCTTGATCTTCCTATCAAATGTCCTCTTGATTATTTTTTGAGATTTTTGATTGATGTTATAAACTTCATTCCTCTTCTCCTGCAGAGCTATTAGCTAATTGATTCTCCTCTAGACTGCATTTGGTTCCTCTTCTAACCCTTGAATTAGCTTCATGACAGGTACCCCTAGAGATGTTGGAAAAATAGCCTCAGCCCCATATACCAACTCATATGGTGAGGTTCCAATTGACCTTTTTTTGCATATCCTATCAGCCCATAAGGCATACTTTAGCTTCAAATGCCAAGCCTTCTTATTCTCCTACAATACCTTTTTGATGATCCTCACAATGCTCTTGTTCGAAGATTCAGCAAGACCATTCCCTTGTGGATAGTATGCAGTAGAATTCCCTAGAGTAATATGATATTGATGACATAAATTTATCAGCTTCTTAGGCTTAAATTCCTATGCATTCTCAGTTATAATCTTCATGGGGCAACCAAACCTAGACAAGATATTATTTTCTAAAAAATAAATAATAAAAAATTCATTTGCTTGCCTATTTGGGATTACTTCAATCCATTTGGTGAAGTAATCAGCCATTGTGAGAATCTAGTGATGCTGACGTGATGATGATAGATGAATCTATCCAATAAAATTTAGCCCCCACTGCTAAAATGGTGCTTCCACATAGATAGGCATTAATGATAAAGGTACAAGCTTCTTATTACCCTCGAAAATATGACATTCATGGCAGGCATCAATATTTTTGTAGACATCCTTAAACATTGTAGGCCAATAATACCCTACTCTAAGAATATTGTTCACTGTGGCCTTCCAATAATGGTTAAATCCACAATATCCTTTGTGGAACTCCTCAATTACTTTATCAGCCTCCTCTTCTAGCAAACAATTCAACAAAATTCCGCCAGTATCCTTCCAAAACATATTTCTATCAAAGATAAAATATCTCAAGGATTTTAGCTTTACAAAACTTGCCTTAGACTTTGTTAGATCAACAGGTGCTTTATGATGTTGTAGGACAAAAAAAACCTCCTTGTACCAATCTGAAGTGATGTATTTCTCTTCAATAGGGACTAGTTATTCTTCCTCATCTAAAATTTCTGATATTTATGGAATTAATTTTATGTCAAGACAGTCAAAGTTTGACTGCGCCATCATCTTTGCTAAGCCTTGCCCTTTGACCAATTTTGTTGGCTTAATCTCTATATCACACTCCAGCAATTTAGCAATCCATTTTCCCCTCTTACCATCAAGATCAACTTGAGTGAGGATTTCTTTCACAACGGTAATAGAAACAAAAGCCACAATATGAGAATGCTGAATATAAATTCTGAAATCTTTGATAGCCTTCACCAAGGCATAGGCTTGCTTCTCTAGGATATTATACTTCAACTCAGAGTTAGCTAATGTCCTACTAAATAAGGAAATGGGCTGCTCAATACCTTGCTATCCCTTTTGTAGCAAAACTCCAGCAATAGTATTCTCTGATGCGAAATTAAAATCCAAAATTCTTTTGAGAAATCAGGACTGATCAATATCGGTGCTTGGGTAAGTGCCCTTTTGATCTCCTCAAATGAGTGCTTTGCTTCTGTTGTCCACTTAATTTCAACTCCCTTCTTCAGCATCCTTGTTATGTCCTTCACAATCTCAGCAAAATTAGGAATAAATCATCAAGGAAAGATTGAATCTCCTTCCTGCTTCTTGGAAAATCCACCTTCTGAATTGCATTGACCCTGTTTGGATCAATCCTAATCCCATATTTAGAAATTATGTGTCCAAGTAATTTACCTGAAGTTAAATCAAAAATACTTTTCGTGGGATTTAGAGAGATTCCAAACCTTCTACACTTCAGCGGAATTCTTTCTAGGTGCTTCAAGTGATCTTGTTCCCTTCTTGAGAAGACTGTTATGTCATCAAGATAAACAACCACCATCTTGTATTTCTCTTCAAAAAAAGAAATATCCATTGCCATCTGGAAAGTAGCTCCTGCATTCATGAGACCAAATGGCATCTTGGCATACACAAAATTACCCCATGGTGTAGTAAAGACTGTTTTTTCCTGATCATCAGGATGTACAAGGATCTGATTATAACCTGAAAAACCATCAAGCATAGACATTCTCTAAGAACCAACAATATTTTGCAAAATTTGGTCCATCTTTGGGAGAGGATAATTTTCCTTCAGAGAGGCTTTATTCAAATTTCTGAAGTCAATACATATTCTAATTTCTCCACTCTTTTTCCTAACTGGAACCAAGTTTGCAAGCCAATTTGAAAATCTGATTGGGACAATGAATTTGGCATTAAAGAGTTTTTTGGCCTCCTTCTCAATCATTGGAATGAGAAGTGGATTGATCATCCTTAACTTCTTCTTGAAAGGCTTTTCTTTTTCTTTTATGGGAATAGTATGCTAAATAATAGTGGGGTCATATTCTTTCAAATCAGCATAATTCCAAGCAGACACATCTATGAATCTCTTCATCATTTCAATATACTTAAAATTCATATCTATTGAAAGAAACTTTGAAAGTTTAATAATTTTGGGCATAGCTATTGTACCAAGGTTACAGCTCTCAACTTATTCATTATCAGCTTGTATTATAGGGGATTTAAAAACATCATTCTGATCAAAACGTTTTTCAATAGGTATGAGTCCCTTTGGTATGGAATTTTTCTTTAGTTGCAAAACTTCAGAATTCCCTTTAGACTCAGCAAGAATATTTTGCTGATCTACTTGTATATTTTCAAACTCTTCTTTCAGCTCAATAAAGTTCTTCACTTGTTGATCATCCTCAAAAACTTTCCAATGAGTAATATTATCAGGGATAGATGGTCTAAAGCGAATCTCAACCTCATATTTTTCTATGGAATGCATAGGAATAATGAAAAGACTTGTAGAGACAACAAGAGAATCAACAATGGAGTTTTGTTCTCTAGTTTTGACCATGAATGAATAAGCTTGAAGGTTTTCCAACATGTCCAAAACCAAGTTCCTATATTCCCTCATCCTTATATCATTTTTTTGATAAACACCTTCAACTTGTTTAATGACTAATTCTGAATCTCCAAAAACAAAAATGTTTTGTGCATTCATTCTTTTCAAAACCTCTAAGCCCAAAATCAAGGATTCATACTTAGCCATGTTATTCGTGCAATCAAAGTTCAATTTATATGAAAATAACTTACTCTCATCACTTAGAATTGTGATCCAAATCCCTGCTCCTTCTCCTTCTGTGCCTGATGATCCATCAAAATGCAATGGCCACCAACCTTCCACCTCCTTATCACTGACTTGCTCATATTTTGTTTGTTGATTTTCAAACTGCTGAATTTCAGAACTCTGATTTTCTGCTTTCCTCTCCTCTTATGCTTCATTAGTCAATTCATTGAAAATAATAGCAGAACCAAGTTCAGTATCAAGAGAATAAATTGGAAAATTTTGGGATTTGTCTTTACTACTCACCATGTAGGCCATTCTTGTCTCTCGATACAATCTTCTTTGCTCACCAAAAACAGGAATGGTGGTATAAGTAATGTCCATCTGCATTGTACCTTTGATTTTCGCTACCCATGAACTTGATAATAGCATACCAAACTTTGGTGGAATATCTTCTACCATGATGTCCATGACCACAGTCCTAGCAGGAACTTGCATTAGACCAACAAAAACATCCTTAATTAAACCAATGCATTGAACTCTTTTCAAATCAAAAGAAAACAAGTATTTATATGGCCTAGTTATTTCTAACCCCATTATTTCCATGATTACTTTGGGCATAAGATTGTGAGAGGCCCCTGAATCCAACATAGAATTATCCAATGTCATGTTGTGAATGCTAAGGCTCACATAAAAAGGGGGCACCTCCTCATTCTGTTCATCTTCTAGTCTTGACCCCAAATATATGGTTGGATTATCCTCTAGTACATTCAAGATATCAGTAGCTCCTCGTTGTAAATTCAACATTTTGACAATCCTGCTTCTATATTCATTTACCTTGAGAATCTCACCAAAAGGGACTGATATTTTTAATCTTAGAAATTTCATTCTCAAGGCTAAAAACATAAACAGATTTATTAGTTTCTTTGATGGGAGGAAGAGCTGGTGTATCTTTCTTACCTCCAGTGACCTTAGGAACATCTTTCTTGCCATCAAAAACCTTAGGTGTATCTTTCTTTGGCTATGTTTTGTTTGCAATGATAGGCACATTTCTATTGTTGAGATTGTATTGTTTTTGCATCTCAAAAATAGCATATTGATACCCATTTAGATAATCTGATGTTTCCTCTCCATGATTTCTTTGGTCTAATTGATCATGTTCTTCTTTAGTCAAGAAAATTCCAGACATTTCTTGATCTAAACAGTGAATAGACTCTTCAGGAATTTCAGGATCATCTTCTTCATCAACCAAGTTCTATTGGAAATGAGGTCTCACTTGAGGATTAGGATGTTGATTTCTATTTTCCCTTGGTCTTTGCTGATTCCAAGGTCTCCTGAACTGAGGGTTTCTAAATTGAGGTTCATGTTGTGCAGGAGGAGCAAAGGTATTCCCAAGGGCCAATCTATCCATAAAATTTTCCATTGTTTTCATCATTGAATCCAGCTTATCCTGAGAGGTAGAGGAGGAAGGCTTCTCTTCTCCTTTCAATTTAGTATTACCCATTTTTGAATTTTTAGCTGCTATAAAATTAACCTCCACCTTCATTGCATCATTTTTCATTTCAGAAAGTGAAGGGGATTCTCTTTCTCTCAGCAGTATAGAAAACTCATAGTCAAAAGCTTCAACATATCTCATCTGAGCTAAGGCTTGTGGCGGTTTCAAATGTGCAGGAATAGATTCATACACCTTGTTAAACCATTTTGAAAAGTTTTGAACAAATTCATCAGCAACTCTCTTCAAATTTCTATACTCAGTAAGGGCTTGTACTTGATTAGTTCTATTTCCCCATTTTCTCAGAAAAGTATCTTCAAACTATTCCAATTATGAATACTCCTAGGAGTAAGGGCTTTATACCACTTCCTAACTTCACCAGTAAAAATTTGAGCAAAAAACCTCAACTTAACATCTTCATCATCCACCTCCTCCCTATATATAAAATCATTAAATTGGTCCACATGTTATTCTGCTGTAATGTCACTTCTCCAAGTTTTGATTCTAGCAGTATATTTGCTAGTGAGGTCATGTAATACAGCTGGAAGAACAAGAGGGGCATATATAGCAGGTGCAGCAAGTGGAGGAGTTATATTTCTAGACATGGTTAAAGGGACTGTAGTAGATTTTGTGATGACAGAAATAGAGGATGAAAAATTTCTATGAGGAGGAATGTTTGGTCTTTGTGGTCCACTAACAATTGAACTCCAATTTGGAAGAGGTAAACCAACTTTACTTTTAAAAAATACTTCAAAAGTATCAAGATATTTCAATCTATCTAAAGACTATTTTTCCAAAAAAAACTTAGAAGTAACAACTTCCCAAAACTCTTCTTTGTCTTCCTGTGTTACTAAAGTTGAGGTATCAATACCTATTTTATGCTAGTCTAAGACAATTTCAGTTAGCTCTTTTTTGCTTTTTGATCTAAACAAAACCTCTTGAATTTTATCGTCAACTCTTTTATCTTTAGGACTTCTTAAAATTTCAGAGGACAAGGATTTTGAATGTGATGGAGTACCTAATATTTCAGAAATGCCTTGTCTGCCTCTAGAAATGGTGTTTGGATTGTCCATGATGGTACGCGGATCTGGGTCAAGATTACTCCTCATGTATCTCCTTCTTGAAGCCACCTTTGATCATATAAATTTTGAATGGAGTCACCAATGTAGATGTAGCCTCGAAAAGCTTCTTGAGCTCTTGCTACCTTCAGAAGTTCAACTTCAAAATTTTGGGAAATAATAATCTTCAGACTCCCGACAGACACACCAAAATGTTATCACAAAATTGGACCTAATAGGCTACTAATCAAATCAATCTCATGTAACTATTTCAAACCAATATTTTGATTAAGGCTTAACCTCCTTGACCTGAGAGGGCTCTCTCAAAAGGTTAATGATTTTTGATAAAAATATAGATGGCTAATTCTACGTGGGGTAATAATCAAATAGATGATAAATGTAGGTTGAAAATCACATCATCAAGTACACATTGGGCTTATGGAGTCAAAATAGCTTTAGTAAACCAATAAATCTACTTAACGTGGAAGTTGAGGAATATCAAAGTTTTAGTCAAGAGATACACATGTGAAACTGTAAAAAACATTGTCAATTTATCTATATAGGAAGTAAGAGCATCAAAGATGAATTCTGAGTAATATAGACAAACACCACTGCAATAGGATAATAAAAGATGCAATTAGAACAAGAACACACTAGAACTCCTTCTGAATCTCAAGTTGGCTAAGAAGAAATCTCTGTATTAGCTGAAAACCAGTCAATTACAATAATCACAGTCTTTTGCTAAAAATGTCCAACCCTGGTACATTCGACTTCTTGCTCCTTTATAGATCATTTACAACATGAGATAATATTATCTTGTGCTAGATACATTGAATTCCTGACTCTTGAAATCTTGCATAACCATATGACATGGTATTTATTACAAAAAGACAGTGAATCTACTAAACTGTCCTATTACAAATAGGACTCAAAATCCTTATCTCTATCCATAACAACCTTATCTAAACTAAATTACATCATTTTATAAGTGTATTCACACATGGTCAAATCTGGATGATAGGCTTCAAATCTTTATGACCATAATGTTGACCTCCATCAAAGTAGGAAACCGTCCCATGTTTTCTAGGCATAGGGTCCTTTGCACTCTTGAAACATTCTGACCATCATGAACTCATTATTTTGAGGTCCTTTGTTGTTAGAAACTGAAGTAACACCTGCCAAAAATCCTCCCTAAGCTCCAGTTGTCCAAAACCATCTTCAAACTGTTCAAATGCACTGTAATAAACTGCGCTACGAAAACAACACAGTTTCGTAGCACCTTTCGTAGTGCTGCTCTTTTACCCTTTTTTCTTCAAAATCTTGACCTCTTTCCTCCAAAACTAACTTAATTATTTTTAAATACATCCTCCTCAACATTTTCAGTTCTTGATTCATGTTTTTACCCCTCAAAATTTGATGAAAAATGGAAATAAAAGCTGCTACAGCAGTTTTGTAGAGCTTTTCTCCCTTTTTACACTGTCTACGCTACGAAACTGCTGAGTGGGAAATTTTGTCTAAAATTTTCCAAAATGGAAATTGAAAATGTACCAAAACTCAAAATAAAATTGATTCCATCATATCAAAAAGCCATATGAACTAAAAACATTGTCATTTCAGCCTTCATGAGGTCCCTTCTTCATCTTCACTTGATTTAGCTTTTGACTCTTCAATGATTGTCATTTTAACACCTTTGTTCTTTAACTCATCCTGAATCAATTTCAGTTGCTGCTCCAAGTCCTCCACTTGATCTTTAAGTCTCCTATTATTAGCTCTCAAGTGAGTATTTATTACTCTGACAAATTTGGCTTCCTTTATTGCTGGGGCTGTCCATGTGAAAAACTACTCTGCACTGCTTGGAGTTTTAGAAATAGAACCAGTTTTACCCTCCCATAGTGCCTTCATTATTTTAAAATCTGCTTTCTCAACACTGTGATTTCTAGCCCTCTTTCTCATCACAACAATTTCTTGGTTTTCCAACCTTAATTTCTCCTCAAGATGTTTAAACTCTATCATTTCTTCTTTTCTCTTCTTTGTTCTACTGGCTGCATGCTTTACTGTAGGTGATGAGAGATCAACCACTTCTTCAGGGGATTTAGCTGTCTCAATAGTTTCTTGAACTTCCTTGTTGTCTTCCTTAAGTTTCTTAGCATGCATAGCTATATGTTTTCTTGCTTGAAAGATGAAGGCTGCATTTTCACCCTCAAACTCAAGCTTCTTTGCAGACTTAGCCTTTTTCTGTTTATGCTCATCTTCTCCAATGAGCTCAGCTTGAACAATGGGTGTCTCCTCTATGTCAATAGCATGCAGGATGTCATCTAAATTTCCCTTTATTATTGGGATGTCCTTTGTAGTTGTAGCAATTATATTTCCTTTTAATGCCACTACTTGGCTTCTTGTTACTCTTTTGATTTCCTGCTTGCTGACAACTTGTTTCTTTTTTTCTTCTTTGACAATATTTCACCTCTGTTTTGCAAGTGATGGAGTTGGTGTATCAAGCACTTGTGTCTGCTCTGCCCTTTTCTCAAATTGTTTTTTTGGCTTCAGTTTTGTATATTCCTTTGGTTTTGCAATGACAGATTGACTAGACTCTACTACTGGTGGTGATGGAGTACCTTTAGTTTTAGGGTTTCTAGCAGGAGTTAGGGTTTCCAACTCAAAACCATTTATAAACAAAAAGGATGAACAATCCCTCCCTATCTTCTGAAGCTCATTAAAAATCAATAATTTCATCAAACCATGATGAAGCAAGGATGTTTCACTACTTTCAGATTTGGCTTGTACTTTATCAGCCATTTTTGCAAGACTCCTATGCAAATAAAAGGGAAAATCAAGTGAAATCTTACCAGTGAAATGCAGAAGCAGGTTAAAATGATATGTGTAAACCTTATGATATCTGCCTTCACATGTAAAATATCTCTGAATGTTGAACAACAACTTTTCATAAGTGTCTTTGATGCAGCTTCTAGGGATAACATTATTGAGGTCCATACCTGCATTCTCAAGTTTAATGAACTCTTTGCATGGCTCCATATCAAATTTGAAACTTTTAAACCAAGTTTCTTGACCTCTTGGTATCTCTATAACAGCAGCAATAATCTCTGGTGTAATTGACACACTTAGCATCCCAACCTTGGTAGTTGTTCCATTGAAGTTCAAGGCAAATACTTCGGACACCTGTGTGTGGCAACCCTGAAACTTTTCACAAAACCGAAGAAAACATACTCTTCTTAACGCCTCCATCATTGCTGGGTCTTCAATTATGGCCTTCATATATTCAGGCTCATGTCTCAAGCAGTGTCCCCCTCTGTGGACTTTCTTTTCCTCTGCCATGCTAAACAGAAAACCTGTTAGCCTCGCTTGATAAATTGAATCAGCCTCTCTTGAATATGTGAAACAACAGCCTCGCTTGATTAGTTTATATCAACCTCGCTTGATTAAGATGTAGAAAAAACTTTGTATGGAACAACCACAGGTTTGGCTTGACACTTCAGACCTTAGAAACTCGAATGGAGGCAAAGGAAATGAGAATGACCAATTAGACAAGATTTTGAATTTAAAATGTCATCTCATAACTGAATGATGCCTCATTCATACCCTATCATGATCATGATGACTGCAACGTGGGCAATTAAACTGAATCTGATCATTAACTTACTCATCATACCACTAAGCTACCATTTCCCAATGGATTCTGACATATTTCGGCTCAAATGACAAGACAATTTAGAAATTGTGCTTTCGTAGCGCCGACAATGTATTTTTCCCTGTTTGCGCTACGAAATTGTTAGCGCTTTCATAGCGCCAACAATATATTTTTCCCTGTTTGCGCTACGAAACTATTAGCACTTTCGTAGCGCAAATAAACTTTTTTTAACTAGTGACGCTACGAAAATGAGGTCTCTTGGCTAATTGACCAGTTTTGACATGAAACTTTAGGAAATGACCCACAAATGGAAATTATGAATACTTGACAATGAATGGAACTTAAAAAAGACTTTATTTGAACTTAAGGATGGGTTTTGAACTTATGAAAATCTAACCTACCCTTGATCAAATCCTAAATTGACTTCTAAACCTAATTTTGAAACATGACCAAAAACAAACTTGACACAATGATTTTTTGAATTTTTTTTGGGTGATAACATCAACCATGAGTTTAGCCAATCCTTTTCCTTTGATTAGCTTTGTGGGCTTGATTTCTAGATCATATTCTAGTATGAAAAGAATCCACTTACCTCTTTTTCCATCAAGATCTTGTGTGAGTATGTCTTTTACTACTGTGTGAGGCACAAATGCAATGATGTGTGAGTGCAGAATGTATACTCTGAAATCTTTCAATGCCTTTATTAAGGAAAAATCCTATTTTTCCATTATGTTATATTTCAGAGGTGCATCTTTGAGTGCCTTGTTGAAAAATTCTATGGGTTGTTCCTTTCCTTTTATATTTTTTTGCAGTAGGACAACGACAGTTGTGTGTTCTAATGCAAAAGATAAAATGAAGAAATATTTTGTAAAATCAGGGCTAATCAGAATTGGTTTTTGTGTGAGAGCTTGCCTTACCGAGTCAAAGGATTTTTTTGCTTCTATGGTCCATTTAACTCCTGTTTCTCTTTAGAGCATGTTAGTAATGTTTCTTATGAGTTCTGCAAGGTTTGGTATGAACCTTATTAAGAAATTTATCTTTCCAATGAAATATCGCAACTCTTTGATGTTTCTAGGATTGTTGATTTGCAATATTCCTTCAATCCTTTTTGGGTCAATCTTGATTCATTATTCATATATGATGTGGCCTAGAAGTTTCCATTCTTGAAGGATAAACAAAGTTTTCTTGGGATTTAAAGACAGACCATATTTTCTGCATTTTTCAAAGGCTTTTCTTAAGTGAGCTAGGTGTTCTTCATCTGTTTTGGAGTAGACTGTAATGTCATCAAGATAAATCACAATGTATTAGCCTATTTCTTCTGAGAAAGAAATATCCATTGCTCTTTGAAAGGTGGCACCAACATTAATTAACCCAAAAGGCATTTTAACATACATGAAGGTGCCTTAGGGTGTGGTGAAAGTTGTCTTGTGTTGATCACCTGGGTGTACTAGCACCTGATTATACCCTGAAAATCCATCTAACAGAGAAATTCTTTTGGATCCCACCACCCTTTGTAAAATGTGATCCATTTTTGGTAAATGATAGTTGTCCTTAAGGGAGGCTTTGTTTAAATTTCTAAAGTCTATGCATAGCCTAATTTATCCTGTTTTCTTCCTCACTGATACCAGGTTTGAAACCCATTCTGAGTATATTAGGGGGGCTATTATTCCAACATCATACATTTTCTTAATGTCTTTCTCAATCAGTGGCAGTTGTACAGGGTTTATTCTGCGTAATTTCTGTTGAAAGGGCTTCTGGTTTTCTTTGAGAGGGATCTTATGTTGGATGATCTCAGTGTCATAGGACTTTAAATCTTCATAGCTCCAAGCAAACACATCAATCAATTCTCTAAAAATATCAACGTATTTTTGTTTGATATGAGCTGGCAGTTTTTTGGACAGTTTTATCATTTTGGGCTCTTTTTCACTACCTATATTGCATTCTTCTACTATAGCTTCAGTAGGTTCCATCTTTGGCTTTTTAGCAACATCATTGAAGTCAAAAAGTTCCTCTAGAGGGACCAGTCCCTTTGGCAAAGTATCATCTTTGGACTGTAGCACTTCAAAATCTTCCTTTTCAGAATCTGTGCACAGTTCTGTCTCATGTGGGTATTCATTTTCTAACAGATTTATATCAGCATTATCAGGAGGTTCTTCTTTGTATTTTTACTCCTTAGCAGAGAAGTCTTATTCATGATCTGAGTCTGAATTTGGCATTTCAAACTCATTTCTAGACTGCGGGAAATCTTCAATCTGTTTTTCTCCTTAAAAAACTTGCCAATATTTCATATTATCAGTGGCTGTTGGTCTATATTTGACTTGCATTGTGTATTGTTTGTTATAATAAGGTTGTTGACAAGCAATGGTTGCAAATGCTAGACCATTGGCAAGGATGTTCTGATTTCTAGGGAAAAAGGTAAGATCATATTCTTGGAAAGTTTTTAGTAGGTCAAGGACATCAATCCTATATGCTCTTAGTCTGGGATGTTTAGTTGTGTATTCTCCCTTAATATACCTAATGACTAGCTCAGAATATCCATGAACAACTATCCTTTTGGCTCCTAGTTTCTTGAGTAATTGTAGCCCTAGGAGGAGTGCCTCATATTATGCTATGTTATTTGTACATTGAAAGTTATGTTTATATGAATGGCCTTTTGCATGATTATTCTTAGTGTTGTGTACCCAAACACCTGCTCCTGAACCAGTTTTTCCATAAGACCCATCAAATCTCATACTCCAAAGAGGTTCAATTTTAGATTTATCATTATGTTGGTCATTGTGGCTGCCACTGTGTTGGCTATTACGCTATTCATTTTCTATTTGGCCTAACTGTTCTGACTGTCCCTCCTCTTTTTCTTCCTCTACAATTGTTTTCTCATTTTCTACCATCTGTTCATTAATTTTTTCATCATTGTAAAGGACAAATGAATCAAGGTCAGTGTGAATAGAATAATGAGGGGAGTTATTTGGCTTTTCTTGACTGCTAACCATGTATTTCATATGAGTCTCCCTATATAGTCTTCTTGGTTGACTAATGACAGGTATGGTAGCATAGGTCATGTCCATTTGGAGGGTACCTTGAAGTTTAGCTCCCCATGAGTGTGATAGAATCATGCCATATTTGGGAGGAGTGTTAGCCACTAAAATATCCATTACTAGGCCCTTGGCTAGTATTTGTGCTAAATTAACACAGAGATCTTTGATTAGGCCTAGACATTTAACTCTATTGGAGTCAAAAGAGTATAAATCTTTGTATGGTCTAGTTATTTGAAGGCCCAATCTTTCCATTACAACCTTTGGCATGAGGTTATGTGAAGCTCTTGAGTCTAACATGGCATTGTGGAGGATCTTATCATGAATTTTAAAATTGACATAAAATGGAGGTACACTTCCCTCTTGAAATTTACCTTCTACTTCTGGTTCAAACAAAAGTTTAGGTTTGTCATCATTTTAATTTACAGTATCAGCATTTTCTCCTATGTTTAAAGCTTTTAGAACTTGAGATCTATATACATCTTGAGTAACTAGTTCAGTAAGAGGTATGGAGATTTTAATCTTGGCAATTTCACTTTCGAGACTGAAAGGTGTCTGTGTTTTTGAAAGGTTCAAATCAGTCTTTTCAGACACTGTTTTTACAACAAATTCATCTTGTTGGTTTTTATTTGAAATTTCATTTAAAATAGTTTTGTTAGGAACATTAGCTGGATTGCTAGAGCTGCTTTGGTCACCACTATACTGGCTATTTTTGTTTTTATTTTTATCAGAACTTTCAGCCACTATGTTTGGATTTTCTATTGTTTTTTAAGGAATATTTTCGGGGATCTTCCTAGCAAAAATTTTAGAGCTCTTTCTCTTGGGAGTATCTTTGGTTTTCTTTCTTTTGAGGTCATATTCTCTATGTACTTCCATGATGGAATTTTCAAAGCCTTTTTTATAGTCTTCATATTCTAGGCTTTCTTCCTCATTTGGTGCAAATATGCCTTGTTCTTCCTCAGTGAGGAAAACAATATCCTCATTATTTACTCCCATTAGATTTATGTGACTTTCCTCTATTTCTTAAATCACCCCCTCATCCTCATCGGCATATTTTTCTTGGAAAGGAGGCCTAATTTGTTGATCAGGACCTCTCTGCTCTCTTTGTCTTATTTGAGGGGGATTTCTCCTAAATTTTTGGTTTTGGTTCTGATTTTGATTTCTATTTTAAGGAGTTGTTTGGTTTTCTCTAGGGTAAGCTCTCTCATTTATGTTTATTATCTCTATCATCATTTCCATGGTTCTAACAAGGTTATCAATCTTAGTATCAGATGACGAAGGTGCAGCTTCTTCCCTATATGTGTCTCTCTTCTTGTTTTTCATTCTAGCTCTTTTGGCAATCAAATTTGCCTCTACACTTATTACACCCCTCTGCATATCTTCTAGTGTAAGAGGGTCTCTCTCTCTTAGTTGGTAGGCCATTTCTGGGTCAAACCCATCTGGAAATTTCATTAGAGCTAGACCTTATGGAGGTTTCATGTGGATAGGGAGGGCATTATATACACTATTGAACCTAGTGCAGTATTCTTGGACACCCTCTCCAATGTTTCTCTTAATGTTTTCATACTTTGATAAGATTTGGAGGGGGTTTTTCTTGACTTCCCACTTGTTTAAAAATAATTGATGAAAAGTAGGGAGGTCATGTATACTGTTAGGGGTTAATCCTTTAATCCAATTTCTTTCTTCTCCCCCTAAGTTTTGAGCAAACATCCTTAGTTTAACAGTTTCATCATATATTTCTTGTCTGTCGAAATATTCATTCATTCTATCCACATGTTGTTGAGCAGTAGTAGAACTAGTTGCATCATATAAAGGAATCTTGGACTGATAGTCCTGTGGAAGAACAACTAAAGGAAATGGTAGAACTAATGGAGCATACCATGTTGCCATGATCTGTGGTTGGGGAAACAAAGGAGGGTTAACAAGAGGAGGGTTTACAAAAGGAGGTGGAGGGTTAAATGGAGGAAGGTGAACAGTGGGGGATGATGTTAATACAACAGGATTCTGTTGTAAGGTGGATGGGTCTAAAACTATCTGGGTTATCCAACTATGAGATCTAGTCCTAGAAAAGCTTTGTTCTAGGGGTGAGTCAGAGAGGATATTCTGCAAGTCTTTAAGGTTTTCAGGTAGGGAACTTGCTTTGTGGATAGGTCTACTAACAGTTGGATTTTTATATCTAGTACTAGACTTCTTAAGGGTTCTTTCAAGATTTTCAACTATTGCAGGAGGGTTCGGGTCAGGATGGGATTTGGTGCAGATTCTTCTAGAAGCCAGAATTTGGACCCAAAATTCAGAGAGGTTGAGAGTTTATAACAATTTTGAGAAACAAATCAATCCGTGAAAGAAATAATTAATCCACAAAGTATTTTTCACTGGGTTCTTTTGAGGTTTTAATCATATCATGATTTTTCAATAATTTCCCAGTGAAGTCTGTAGAAAACCAATGGAATCAACAAGCCTATTGAAAACTAGTGGAGTCACCAGGTGGATGATTTTTAATTGTTTTATGGTTGGTCGTTGTCCACCATCAGCAACCAGGTACCATTCTTGGCTAACACTTGATTCATCTAAGATTAAATGAGGTTATCTGAGTTCTTAAGGTGACATTAAGCTGTTTAATGCCTCAGCTCCCCAGTATGGTCGCCATTATGTTGGCTCCTCGTGATTTGCAAGATTGGAAATAACAACTCTGTAGGCAACCACATAAAAATACTTTGGAGTCCAAGGACCTGGCCTTCCTGGACTCAGAGAGGGCTCTCTCTATGTATGTGTTTGCAAATGATATATCTTTATGCTTTATTTTCTGATTTTAGGCTAGTTATGAAGTTCTAGGACTGTTTGTTTTGTTTGGTTGATTAATTGATTATGTGATTAATAGATGGATTGTTTCAATTGAATAGATAAGTTGTAAGAAGCATTAATCCATTGGGCTATGGAGTCATAAAAGGATTTAATTTTTCATCAACTCTACAAGGGACTTCATAGGGAAAGCTAACTATATCAAGTGGATCTCTTAGATTAGATGGAATATGAAATGATAGTAAGTTGTGAAAACAAAAAAACTAAAGGTTAGTTAAGAATCCTTTGACTCTACTTCAACAAGAAAAACCTTTTAGGTAACTATTTAAGACAAACCAAAGGACAGGGAAAACAATAGACTTATTTGGCTAGACTCTAGTAAACAAACCTTAAGACAAGAATCCAACAATCCTAGAACTACTTTCAGATAAAGAAAACATTCAAGATAACAGTTTGTATAATCAAAGAGCAATTAAGAATTCTTTAATCAAATTGAAAAGACCTTTGCAGCAATAGTTTGAGACAAACCAAAGGAAAGGGCTAACCATAGACTACTTTGGCTGGACTCTAGTAAGTATACTTTAAATAAAGGCCTCAAGCATAATATCTTAAGCAAGACCAAAGGACAGGGAATACCATAGACTTCTTTGGATGAACTCTACTGAATTATTTTCAAGACAACAAGCTAGGTGGAACCAAAGAGCAATTAAGAATTCTCCAACCATACCTTGCAGAAGAAAACATTTAGGTAAATAAATAAGACAAAATTAAGGTGCCAAGACAACATATCTTAATCTAAATTTTCTGTTCTTTTATTAGAGAAATAATGGACAAAATGGAAAACATAAGGAAAAAATTGACAAAAAAAGTTAACTTCACCATTAACATAGCTCAAGAATCCTGTGAACGTGCTTGTATTACAGATGTTCAAAACAGTTACAATACTCCAGTCCAACAAGTTTCTTCAACTCGGAGTTTTATTAAATCTAGCCTAGTAGCTCATCAACTAGCTGAGAAAATTCTCAACTTATCAATGAACCAACACTAAAAATGAATAATACATGTAGTATTTATTTGCAAAATGAGGAGGTTGCCCTAAACTAGGTTTTTAGATTTGTATTTACTACAGAGTTAATGAATTTTGACCTTTGAAACCATGCAAGACCCAAGGCAAAATATCTGTGACTGTCTTACTGTAATAATAGTTTCTAACCTGACTTTTGAGCTAAATTTTGGGATATATTTTAATTTTAAGGATTTTTTATTAACTTTACAATAACTGTTTGAGCTTTTTAAAATATCTCTAACTGCTGCAATAAATGTGATTGCCTTTATTTGAATGAAGAATGTTGTAGGTGGCAGATATGGTTTGAAGAGATTATTTCTGAGTGTTTTAGTCATTCGGATCTGCCTCTGTGTTGATCTCCTCTTGATTTATCCTTTAAACTCTGTTTAGGCTTTTAAACTTGTATTTGTCTTCACTGTCTACCTTACTGTCTTATTTCACTGATTTATCTCCTAAAATCTGTTTTCTTCTGTTTCGTTGCTTTAAATTGCCTTTAATCTCTGATCTCTGCCTTTACTTATTTAATCTTTCACTGCCACAGTCTCCTTTAACTGTGCTACTTCTTTGCCTCTTATCTTTGTGTTTTTAACTATGACCGTCGTTGGAATTTTTTGAATAACCATCAATGGTCATGATCCATTGATGTTTATACGTTGATGTGGCGTTCCTGGTCCTTTTGATTAACAAACTTGATGGATCATCACCCAGGTAGTCTGTAGAAAAATTTTAGGATCTTAGAAATGTAATTTATGCATTGATCCCTCACCAACCTGCACATTAAAACAATTTCATTAATAAAAACCTGTGTTTGAGGGGTTCTTGCTAGCTGCAAAGCTTTATCGTAAAGGCACAAGCCTTTGGAGCATTTGAACGAGGCGGTGGTTTTAAGTTTTGGAGGGAGGGAGAATGGCGGTTTTCGCATGGGATGGAGGAGGTTTTTGCACGGAGCAAAGGTGGTAAGCGGGTTTTGGTGGATGGATGTGATTCCATTGAATGGGCGCCACATGGCAGATGGGATAAGGGAAAATACCGCCCATTTCGCGTGTTTTGGAGGCGTTAAATGTTGGGCACCGGATGGCGCGATATGCATCGAGGACTGTTGGATCGCGAGGGATGGAGATTAATGATGGTCGGGGAGAGTTGTAGCGGCAGGTAATTTCGAATGGAGGGGCCCGGAAGGATACGTGACAGAGGATTAACACATAATGGGGGGAAATATTTTATAAAGTGGGGTCGAGGTTGATAAATAAGTGGAGGTGCTTATTAAGTAAGGGTGGAGGGTTAATGTATAGTGGGGGGGCCAGGTTTAAATAATTTAAGCGAAAAACGCTTATTTAAAAAGAGGAGGGAAAGGTTATATGGAGGGTTTTAACGAAGTGTGGGGGTTAAAAACTTTAAAGTAGGGGGCTCTAAAATATATAAAGGGGCGGGGTTAATTTGATTAAAACAAAGTTTTAATATAAAACAATGGGGCTCGAATGGTATATATATTTTTATTTAAAACAATGTAAAAATAAATTTTTACATTGTTTTTGTGGAATAAGGGAAAGGATGATGGTGAAGGGGTTAGTGAAGTTTTCGGAAATGAAAATGGTTCTTTGGGTAGGGAGAGAGAGTGAATATGAGAGGATTAAGCCCAAACATGAGTTTTCAGAGTAGGAGAGTAATTTGAGAATTGAAAATGAGATATAGTGAATTTAGGAAAAATAAATATGATGAAGGCAGTGCTATTTCTAAATATAGTTGATAGTCAAGAAATCTTATTTTCAACAGTTTGTAGAAAATCCATAGTCACCTAGTGAAACTATAGAATATAGGAGGATAACAGTTGAGATCCTTGCTTGATGTATGTTGCGGGATCTATGTTTCTACTTCATGTGAGATGTATTCGTGATGGATTGTTATGATCCCTATGTAACCTAGTTGAAGGGATCCTCATCGTCACCTTGTGTGAGATTATGTCATGTTTATAGGAGGCCCATTGTGAGTGAGAATTCTTGTAGGGTAACGTCTCGTAGAGAGACAAGCCACTCATGTTGAGGGCATATATTCTTGTATAACAAAAAACATATTCCATGTACATCATCAACATTTTCAGCACTATATGAAATGACCTACCCCATATTGACACCGGGCCCGAAGACATAGCCCACAATGGGTGAACTCTGTTATCAACGTATAGTTTTCATATGTTGTCGATCGTTGTCTTGTTTCCTCTTTCTTAAAGCGTGCATATGTGTTCTTTTAGTGCTATTTTCAATGCAATTCTAACCACATCATAGAAGTAAAAGATCATGGGTAAATCTGGTAGCTGAGAGACCCATATCAACAACTCACCATTTGTCCTCCACCATGCTTTAACATCAATTTACTTTCACCTTTGATACAACCCTTTTACTTTTATTATTTACTTTCACCTCATCTAATAGTCACTTATGAGTTTAACCATGAAAATTTTATGTGAAAGTAAATTAATGACTTCCTATGAGTTTAAATGAATAGCTTTGTCTAAAATGAATTTGAATAAGAAAACTCACGTGAAATATATTCCAGAAAACTAGCCATAACTCCAACACAATACCATCATTTTACCAAAATACCATTTCACTCAAATTTTGCAATCTCCTTTTTTGTTTCCATGACCACTTCCTTTGGTTATACCATTCTTCCTGAAATTAATCCAAAATTCAATCTTCCATGCTAAATATGAAATGTGACCTTTTGATATGGAACATGAAACCTAAGACTTAACACTGAAATTCAATTCCTTCTTCTAATGAAATTCCACGTATCTTCATCCTAAGGCATTTATCATTATAACGCTTGACTCCAAAAGCATATGGCCAAACTTACCATAAAAGCTTTTCCCGTTGTTGACCTGCAAACATTTTAAATATTTATGTGGAATGCCAGATCGCCAATTTCTGTACTCTTTCCAAAAGTAACTTCCAATAATTTAGTAACTTCCAGTCTTGGATAAGTTGCACTTCATTTATATGCACATTTTAACTCAATTAAAAGAAATATTTAAAATATTGGTTCAAACAAATGGACTCACTTTAATATTTAGTGCTAGTCTCTATCCTCCATTTGCATATAACCAAAAGGTTTTAAATCAGGTACTAGATACAGTCACATGTGGTTTAACGGTAAGTTCTGCTGGGTGAAACCCATGAGATGGAGGTTCAAATCTCATTGAGTATATGGCCTGTTGTGTCTTGGCTAGAAGAGTAGGCGACCCCATAGTGGACGTCTCGGCTCCTGTTGAGGCATAAGTTAATTGCTATTGTGTAGCTTGAAAAAAAAAAAAATCCGAGTACTAGAGTTAAATCTAATCTGAAAGTATCGACAGTATTGGTAGATTCTCCGTAATTGATGAATGAGATTTGTTCATTGATAATTAGCTGTAACTTTGACTATTGAATTGGAATTTAAAAATTCAAATAGATCTATGTAGTTTCCACAATTCCAAATATCTGTCTTAGTCAGATAGCACTTCCATCAACTCTCAATGCTAACGATGCTACAACAACCATACCAAGAGAAAAACTCAGCCAAGAAACTTACCCAAAAATATGTCAAGCTGGGAATTAGGAGGTAATTTGGCTCCCAAAAATAAGCTAATTCGGTGTATCGAGGAAATAATCTCAATCTGCTGAAATGATATCAACGATTCGATAAGGAGATGAATTCCTTACGCAGCTTTTCTTCCATGTAGCTCAATGCAAATTCAATGCAGGCTCAATAACATGTTTCCAACGCATATTCAATGCAGCTCACCACAGGTTTTCCACTGATGTTGATCACTCAATGAATAACCACAATTTTGCAACATAGAAAGCTTGCATACTTTGATACTCCGACTCTCTTCACCGATCTCAAACGATGAAATCTACTAGCTCGTCCTCAATCCCCATCTTCTCTTTTAACGCCCATATATCTCTTTTACAATGTGCAACTCTACACAGCCATGGTGCCTCCAAACGCAGTCTTCTATACATGAAATCCTCTTTGAATATACCTTTAATTAAAACATTTATGTCTGATGCAATCTTCTAAACACTTCTCAAATTAAAAACTAAGTCAAGCTGCTTGCAAATTCTGAAATCCTTACAGGGAATTAATTTCTTATTCGAAAGAACTTATTTTTTCTTTTCCTATTATATCTCTGTAATCATTCAAACAATACATCAAACCTGGTTCTCTGCTTTCCAACCAAATCCCGATGGAATTCCGCAAGCTATTTCAGCACGATGTTTTACTCCACGCGCCGGTGTACGGATTTTTCCATATGGTCCACTCGAAAAAGTCAACAACACTTCAATGGCTCAGGTATACACAGATGTTATCCCCTTAAATCCAACCAGCGAGCATGTATTAATTCAGAAAGTTGCTCGATTAATAGAAGCAAAATGGTGACTCTCACTAGTCAGCGCAAACCAATTGACTGCTTACTATGCTGCCATTGAGACTGCAAGCGAATCCATTGAGACTGTTAGCCGATTCCACGTAAGTGATTCTTCAATGCACAAATAAAGTGATACCTCCAATGTCCAAAAATACCTTTGAAGGCTGGAAAATACTGATTTACCACAGGCTATCCAAGGATGAAGTGAGAGCTGGATGAAGTAATGCTATCCCTTAACATTACGCGAATTGCATCGTATTCTCAACGAACAAACATCCTCCAGCAAGCGCATGACTTTCACGCCAATTGCACCGTATTCTCAACAAACCAACATCCTCCAGCAAGCGCATGACTTTCTTCACAATAGCGTTCTTCACAACAACGTTCACCACAATACTACAACATTTACACACACCGATAACACAACAACGTTCATCTCTGTAGTAGATTTCAACGCACCACAATCTATTATATAATTCACTCGGCTCTCTCCCACGCTTTGATACCAAATGATAGTGCAGACCATAGGATATCAGGCCATAGGGTCTACACTTATTTAATTAACAAAAAAACAAAACAATAAACCACACCATAAGTATGCACATAAATTCAGAATTCATTAATTCATAAAACAATTATAGGAAAGAGATGTTGGCCCAATATTTGGCCATCATTCCTCACAATCATTTCCAAACTTTACAGATATCTACATACTTACATGCCTCAAGAGTTCACTTATTTATACAAAATATTCTAGACATCTCATTCAATCTCCAACCATTAACAAATCTATGATTTTCTCAGACCTTCCACAATCCTCTCAAATCTTCTCTTATTTGCAAGAATTATCATTCTCTGGTAAAACCTGTAAAAAAATACATTAATTAATTAATCCTCACTTTACAAACTAACTCCTCTAATAAATGATTAACCCAGTTTATCTGTATCATTGAGTAATTCATTTTTCAACATTCATACCAACCATCAAATATAGCTCATCAATGATTTAAAAAAAACACAGCTCTTCATAAATAAGAAACAATAAACATGATACAAGCTTATATTAATTTGAAATGTAATTTGGGAAAAATAAAAGAGAAGCATTTCATTACTCTTGAAAGTGACAAAAGTATTGAAAATGACAATAGTATCAAAATCAATTAATAGTGCAAAAACCCTAATCACTCATTTGTAATTCCAAACTACAAATGAATACAAGAAAGAATCTGCAATGATATAAATATCATCTTGTCTGTGATGTGGCCTTTGGTCCTTCAAGATCCCCCAACAATTCCCCTAGTCCAATCTTTGGATTCCAAAGTGTCCCCCTCTAGGTTTGTGCTTTAGTTTCCGCTTTAGTTTCCTTTTATGACAGATGGAGTTTGTTTTATTTTTCTAATATTGGTCTAAAAAAGCTCTACAAAATCTAAACCAATAAATATCATTAAAAATTGTATGAACTTAAAATAAAAATTTAAATAATCCAAAACTAATCATAATAGGCTCAAACTTAAAGTGAGCTAAAAATATTTAAACTAAGTAATAAATCCTTTTAAAATAAAACTAAATTACTATAGACTAAAAGAAAACTACTAAAACCGAGTAAATAAATTTGAGCTAAGTTTAATCTCGTTTGTCTTGATTTCGAGGCCTCTCTTTCTTATCGATGTGATTTGATGCTGTATTTTATAGGTAGGTGGCAACAATCAAAATCGAATTTGTTGTAGCAAATGAAACAATAGTATTTCATGGTCCTGTTGAAGCCTAGAAAATCTCTACTTCAAACATTGGGGAAAACCACCCGGTCGGGACCTTAAGACAGCTCCTTTTCCGTTTGGGATGGTGGCTCCGACTGGATTTAAAGGACCAGTTTCCTTATAACTATGTGGATTGGATGGGTGAAAATGGGATTAACAGAAATAAAATTATCTAATCTAATAAAGAAATACTAATACTAACCCGGGTAATTGTATGTGAATACAACTTAAGATTGTTTCAATCTAATAATAACCATGAAAATGTATTATTAATTAAATTGAAATGTGTAGAAACCAATAAAGATAACTCTGTTTAAGAAATTAAACAGAGTTGTATTAGCATATTGCATTCATCATTATATACCATTCATATATGCTTATAAATGATAACATTCCAATTATACTCAGAAATGTTAATATAAAAAGGAAATGTTATGAAAACCAAATATATAAATGATAGCAAATTCTTCAAATGAATACCATATAACAGAGAAAATCAACAGTGAACAGATATAGAAATACCTCATTCATCTTGAAGACTGTCAAATGAAATGTGATACTCTGATCGAGTAACTCCGATGTAAAATTAAATCCAAAGGTACAGAAATGCAACACTTCAAAGATAATTTCAGCACAAAAATCACCAGATGTGATCCTTCATAAAATATAATAGGGAGTGGAGTATAGAAATGTTAGCTCCAAGTCCAAAAATATTACAACTTCAGATCCTTCTCTAAATGCATGAGAGGGATTTAAATAAGAAATTACATAACAAAATCCTACTACTACTGCTACAATCTATCAAATTAAAAACTGAAAGGCTATCTTAAATTAAATTGATTCATTGTTTTTCTCTCTCGCTTGATGAAGCCAACTTGCAAATATTCAACATATCTTGGAGGCTCGGTGGATGACTCATCTCGGAATGCAACTGTCCAGCATAGGTGGCATTGGAAAATTCTGGAATGAAACAATCGACAGCACTTGAAAGGAATTTGATAGCCATTTTTTGATTGTTTTGTTTGATTAAATGAGTCCACATACTGTCCCGGGATATTGTTTGAAGTTTGCTGATTTGTTGAATTTTCTTCACCATTTCTTCTCTCCATATGTTTTCAGTTTCTTTCACTTTAGGCAAACTGCCAAGAGCACAGTCTGAAATGAGATTGATTGAGTATAAGCCGTCATTTATGAATTGCGTGATATTATTCATCATACTCCTGGCCCTTGATATTGCTCTCTCAGCTTTCATTATTTGATGTGCCCATTCTGTAAACAAGATTTCTTTGTGTTTTTCTTCTATTCTAGGAAGATTGGCTTCTTTTCCCTTTTCTGTGTCTTGCCAATTGAGAAATTCGGAAATCTTTTCATCGGCATCATCTATTTCTTGTTTAAGAGTAATGACATTTTGGATCAAAGATGAAATAATATCACAAAAAGGTTATGCCTGTGACAGTTTTGAGCAAAATTCAATTAATTGCTGAGACAATAGTTTATTAGCCTCAAGGGCTTCTGATTTGAATTCATTTAACTTTGGGTAATCTTTAAACTCATCCAAAGTTGCTTGAAATTCCTTTTCTTGAATCATTTTTGCATTTTTCTCATTTTGTAACAGACTTTGTAACTCAGAAATTTCTTCATTTAGCTGTTTTTGTTTGCCTAAGAGATGTTCATCAACTTTCTTCTTTTCTTCAGCAAGCTGTTTTTCCAATTCTTTGGACCTGAGTGTCTGATCTTGTAGTTCTTTGCATTTACTTGATTGGCTGTCATTGCTGATTTTCCTTAGCTTGCTCTTCCGGTGGAAGCTATGTGGAGATCTTTACGAGTTATCGGTGAGAAACTTCTACAACTTTATCCTTTTTTGCCTTTTATAAGCTCAATATTTTAAGGACAATTTTGTGAGGTTATCGAATGGATTCCCTTCATTGTTCTTATAAACAATATTCATAGATTCCTCGATGGAGTAGAAAATATGTCTGTTCACGTATTTCTTCTCTTTCTTTGTCTTCTAACAACGACCTTATGTTTAATTGTAAAATACATCAAAGGAGAGGATCTCCTCAAATTTTAATACAATATGCCACAATCGGATGTTAAGAATGACAACATCTGTCTATTTGTTCTTTATCTTTATCTTGCAATCAGTACATTGAGCAAATTGATCATATTGTCTTAATAATTGAGAAGAAACATTAAGATCAGTAGAAACCATAATTTCCTTAGTTGTTTCTTTTTCTTTTTCTGTATCTATGTTCTGCTCAGTGCTTTTGCCATTCGATCCACCTTTTTGATTATGCACATCATCATTGATACTTGTGCATTTCTCTGTCGTTTGAGCAGTAGACTTCTGACCAGTATTTGGACCGGATTTATCATCAGTATTTCCCTTTTGGACATCAGGTTTGTCAATAGTGACCACTTTTTGAGTATGTACAGTTGGCTGGTGTTGATGCCTCGAAAATCGCTGCAACAACACTGGGGGATAACCACCCGGTCCGGACCTTAAACAACTCCTTTTCCGTTTGGGATGGTGGCTCCGACTGGATATAATGGGACCAGTTTCCCGATAAAGAATAGAAAGGGGTGGATGAATGATTGTTTTAATAAATGATAATGAATGGAGTACTTAATCTATAAGCAAAAATGCAAATAACTATTTTATCCCGGGAAGCTTCTATTCTTAAGTGCAACGTTTGATGATCTGTGTTTGTCAATAGGCATATAGATGACACTATTCAATAAACAAAGATATTCATTTAAATAATAATTACTTCGTTCAATTAGTTGAACGAAGTAATTGATAAAACATTGTTACACTTATCTTTTTTATATTACTGATACGTAAAGGATTAAAAGAATAGCAAACTGTAAACATCCAGTAGTGGAAAGTATAAAGATTGTTGTTAAAACACATTCATATATTCAATAATAGCAAAAGTAATCAAACAACAATTTACATAAAAAGAATGAATTCAGACATAGATAATAGTACCATATGAGCTGCAAATCTTTCTCAACGTCAATCGCAATTTGAATTCCTTCTTCCGACTCAGAAATACTTTTAAATAAAGGCAGTAGTGCACATCCACATAAAAGCTTCATTATCAAAATTTGGAAAAATTGGTCCAGTTTTCATAAAAAAAATATGCCTGAAGTACAGTAGTGCAACTTCAGGTTTCAGTCATATACAAAAACTTACGACCCCTTCTAAATACATGAAAGGGTCTATAAATACTAAATTTATCTAAATATCTATGAAACTGAAAAATCCTACTTAATTGGTATTAAAAAATCTTGAATATCTCCTTCACGGCAATCTGGCAGTCGGCGGCATGAATCATCACTTAGGCTGTTCGTCTTTAGTCCTGAGCTGGCATATTGCAAGCATCGGCTCCACTTCTGGTGGTCGGTTAAGGCGAGAATTGAGTTGGGCATCATAGGTGGCATCCTGTATTTCGGGAATGATGCACCCGATTGCATATGAGAGGCACTTGAGGGCGGCTCTCTGGCTGTAAGGTTTGACTAAGAACATCCAATAGGTGTCCCATGTCAAACTGTTAATTCCTGCGATTAATCTGCCAGTTTTCTCCAGCTCTGGGTAACATGACTGTTCCAATGTTTTAGCTGATGTCAATTTACCTGGGGTACATTGAGAAATCATGTTAGATAAGTAGAGAGTGTCATTAATCAATTCAACCAAATTACTCGTGGTTAATTTGCATCTGGAAACTGCCCTCTCTGCTTTCATTAACTGGGATTGCCATTCCATAAATAATATTTCTTTATGTGATTCTAGGATATTTGGCAATTTAGCTGACTGTCCTTCCTCAGTACCTTGCCACTCAAGATAATTGGTCAACGTCTCATCGGCCTACTCGAAGTCTGTTCTAGCATCAGCCGATTTATCACTTAGAGATGCTGTTGAGTCACATAAAGGTTCTGCCTGGGCGATTTGTTGACATAACAACTTTATCTGTGTTAATAATGCTTTGTTTATTTGCACTGCCTCTGCCCTGAATTCAGCTACCTGTGGAAGATTCTTTGTTTTCTCAAGCTGGGCTGATAGTTGAGCAATCTTCTCATCTTTTATCTTTAGCATTTGTTCATTGGCTGTCTTGAGTTGTGCCAATGCCTCTGATAACTCTTTCTGCTTCTGGACTGCACTCTGATCAATCCTCTGCTTTTCCTCCTGCAATTGTTGAGTTAATTGATTATTGGTTTGCTGTTGTGTTAACAATTTCAGTTCTGCCTGCTCTGTCTTCTGCCGTGCTTCTGATAATTGTGCTTGTAATGAGAAAATCTCCTGGTCTTTTGTTTTTAATAAAAGACTCACCTCTGATGCCTTATTTATTGTTGCTGCCGAATAGGCTCCAACAAATTCTGATAGTTTTGTTAGGTCTTCAGAGGGGTCAAATTCCTCCTTCCAAACTATATTGCCCGTCACTGTTTGTTCTGGAAATAGGGAAGGCTGATCAGTTATTCTCCTTTTCCTTTGTCGTTTTACCACAGCTTTGTGTTTCGGGCTATAGAAGACATCCAAGGGAGGAATTTCTTCTATCTGCAAAATAATTTGATCGGAGGGATACTTTGGAATTATCTCTACTCCTTTAGAACTGGGTAGGCCGCTGGTTTCACCTGGAACTTGTTTTGAAATGGTCTCCTGTGTGTCTGCTACTCTTGATGTTTGGGCTTCCTTTGAACCCTCAGGATTGTTGATAATTGAATCGAATTGCTGCCATTCCTGGAGCAATTTGGGATCAATTTGAGTATCTTGAGTTACCTTTATGGTGCTCTGTTCCTGTTCTTCCATCTGGGTTTCCTCTTGCACTTTCTCTTGTTCTTTTGTTATAACCGAAGGTTCCTTAGTATGTCGCTGTTCAGGCTCACTTGATCCTGCTGCTGGGCTTGTTGCTAACAGATCTAGGGGCAGAGTTTGCAACCTCTGTTATCTAAGTCTGTTGAATTCAACTAACCCTTCATCTTGATATTTCATTCTGGCCAACGATCTAACTTGGGACATTGACTCGGCTGTGGAGAACAGATCATCAAACATATCTTCTTTATGATCAAACTTTGCCAATTTGGCCTGTTCAAGGGCATTATAGGCAACTTTGTCTGGATCAAATTTCCTATTAGGGAGAGTTGCTAGAGTTAATGATTTCATCTTTGTAGCTTCTTTCTCTGCATGTTTGAGATCATTCAAAGTGTAGACACCACATCTAAGAGGAAAAGAGGGCCAGACCTGCTTCTTATTTTTCTTTAGAGTTTGTGTAACGCCCTCGGAAATAATCTGATAGGCTATCTCCCTTGCCAACAGTTTATCAGGTATGTACAAAGGAAGAACATGGGGTTTGGCTTGGCTGCCGAAAATTCTTATATAAGTAAATTTTTCCTCTGCAAACCATCTCCCTAAGCCAGTTAAATCAATCCCTGCTTGGTAGGAAATATTGGGAGCAGGTTTATCAAAAATAGAGTAATGAATGGGTAACATGAAGCCATTGCAGATTTGGTATAAATGGTGCCTATAGGAGGTTTTCCACAATTTCTGATGGTATATGTGAATGGGCATGGGGTCTTGTGGAGTCCACCTCCAGCCGAGCACGGGAAATTCAGAATTAAAACACAGGGTGTCGAGGATATAAGCGTTGTAGTAGAATGGGGGAATAAGCCTTTCAGTAATGCGGGTCTTGTTTCTGAAATCAAGAACTGCGGTAGCTAACTTATCGGATAGTATAGTTCCCCAATCCATAATTTCACTATTACACGCTGCTTCCATCAAAGGAACCATTTCTATAGTGAAATTAGAGTCGTGCAAACCCCATAATCTACACATCATGATCCCAGCATAACAATAAGGAGAACATAGAGAATCAACAGAATACATACCGGAAGATTTATGCTTGTGTGTTGTCGGATTCTGCCTCCAATCCCGAATGGGTTCAGATTCAGTTTCGTTCTCATTTCGGAATTTCTCCAGAAATGCCTTGTTGTACTTCTTCTCTGGCTCAGGCAAATGATACATTTGCCTCAAATCATTAGCTTGAAATGAACCGAAGATTCTCCCATCTCTGGTGCAGAAGGTTCTGTCTATGATTGGGAGTTCCTCAATTTCCCACCTTACTACATCAGTATATGGGAGAATTTGTTCCCGAGCTGCTATCCGATGAAGGAAAGAGTCGGCTAGGTCCTTTAAAGTACCTTCAAATTTTTGAGTCGTATCTACTGTGGCTTCTACTGTTGTCACTTCAGGTTCTTCAGCTTCTATCAAATTATAGGTACTTTGCCAAGAAGTTTTGCCGAGACCTGAACATGTAGTATCAGATATCAACCCTTTCTTTTTATTTCCTGGATCAGTGATGGCTTGTCCCATGGCTGGCGAGGCGGAAGCGTTTGCATTCTTCTTGGACTTCTTCCCCATTTTGCTTGTATCTATTAGCTTGGAAGAATTCTGCACAGGAGCAAAAATAAGCGTAACACAGAGAATTGGCAGTGAAAACCAAATACGAGCGAAATATATTGATTAATGCATGATGAAGAATTAACTTAAGGTGGCCGTGGATCCAATCCGTGAAAATATTTTAGACTTACTATTTCATTAAATGGCCGTAAAAACCTGTCAATCTTTTTAAATGCCCATCACGTCGTTTATTGGCGGAATGATTTGTTTAAGCGTGCCTTGGCCGTTTTGGCGGTTGAGCGCAGGTGAAACACTATTTGAAAGATAAGGCCTTTAATACGAATTAATCGTAATATCCCCGTTTTAACAACTTTTTTGAAGTTTGTGCTTTTGGCTTTATCGCATCGCATCAGGGCGAAAAGGCGCTTTTGTTATATTGGCATCTCTTGGAATCCTCGTTCGCCGATAGCGATATCGCATCGCATCGGGAGTATTGACTGGGGCTCTTGTTAAAGCATGCATGGTTGTATTGCCGATTGCCGATTGCGTGTTATCGCATCGGAGCAAACCAATGGTTCCTTAAGTTATGTCTCCTCTGTCATTGCGATATGCGATCTTGCGATCGCTTTATCGCAATGATAAAAGATTTAATTATTTATATCCCAAGGCCATTATTGGATTGTCAAAAAGGTTTTTTATAATGTTCTTTATTTCATGTTCGGACCCTTTTTTTTTGAATAATACAAAATTGATACCAATTAAAAATAAAAGGGACCCATTTCATATTATAATGTTGTGAATAAAAATTATATGAAATGGGGGGTTGTTGTAGAGGACAACAATTGGCGATTCGCTGGAAGAAACAGTTATCTCTGAAAAGTATGGAAATACTTAAACTTTTTCAAAATAGAGTTTCAATCAAAAAAGGAAAATTCTAATATAACTAAGTATATATGCATTCCAAATAAAATGAAACTATTTCTTGCTAATTTCCTCTCTTTGTTTAAAATTAGATACATTCTAAGTTTTAAATAGGCCTCTATTGGTTTATAATGATAAAATAGAAAACCTTTCCAAAGCAGCTTTTTGGTTAACTCGTCTGTCATAGGTAGAGCCTCTGCTGCCAGCAAACGTTCATAGTTCCGACAGGGATACCTTTTAACCATGTTATTGTCCATTATCCCATCCATTTAAGAGTATGATTAACAGAATGAATTCAAAATATGCTTTCATATTTTGTATTTCCTTTTACTTTTTCTGTTATTCTTAAGATAAAAATCCATTGTCCTGGTTTGGTGGCCAGCTGTTTGACAATGCCATTCACTAGTAGTAATCTAACCGAACAAGCTGGCTCGTGATGAGACCCCTTGTCTTATAATTCTAAGCCATTACCCTGTTTTGGTATGCAGTATTGGTAATGTAGGTTAAACTATTTCCCTATGATCATGGTAAGCAGGCTTGTAATAAGACCTCTTATCTTTTATATCAAAATTTTAAGAATTACACTCTGAGTAATCATAAACTTTGGTGAATGGGATGGACAATTTTCTCCTTAAGAGTAAATGGATGACAGGGTAAGAGTTGAAGATGCTGAAATTGGATTAGTTTCTGTTTTGATATTGATAACCTTTTTGTTGACCAATTTAAAAACATAAAATGATTCTTTAATACTTCTAAACTTTGAGAAGAGTTCGCAAAAATTAAAGGGTGGCTTCAGAATGCAATTATACTTAGTTTCCTAGAAATTGTTCCTCTTGTTTAATACTTCTATTTATTTAAAAGTGAATATCAACAATCCTTTCTTTTGAGCAACTTTTAAATACAGCAAAGGTCAATGGAAGATACCTTACAACTTTATTTCCTAATGATCCTAAAAATAAATCCTACTTAGAACTAAAGGAGAAGGGATTACCTTCTCAATTGAAGAATTTCTTTAAGATGAGGCCATTAACAGGAAGAGAATCCCTCTTTCCTGTTAGATCTTGTAACATGAATGTCGAATGGCCTATCTTCTCACTGATCTGAAATGGTCCAAGCCACATCTTTTGGAACTTGGTGTGTTTACCTTTATCCTCATGGGCTTTATCCCATTTCAGAACTAGATCACCAACTTGCAACTGTTTAGAACTAGATGAAGCTGAATCAAATGATTTTTTGATTATCTGCTGATGTTTTGCATGAGTAATTTTGGCCTTTTCTCTTTCTTCTTCTAATTTTAAAATTCGATCATGTCTAAGTTGGATAGAAGAAGAGGGGCTTTCTTCAATAAACTGCACTAGGGCTAGAGAAGGAAGTGCTAGATTGGTTGGTAGTATTGCTTCTTTCCCATATACAAGATTGAATGGATAAGTACCTATGGAGGCCTTCTGTGTTATTCTATCTGCCCATAGTGTGAATATTAAAGATTTATGCCAATTTTTATGATTCTGTTCAATAGTTCGCTTAATGATTTTAAGGAGATTTTTATTGGTAGACTCTGCCAGACCATTACCCTAGGGATAATAATTTGCAGAATATTTTAGTTTAAAACCTCTTTTAATAGCGAACTCAAACATGGCATTACCAGAGAAATAAGATGCATTATCAAAAACAAGAGCATTTGGGACACCAAACCTGGTAATGATGAATTGATCTATAAATTCTATAATTCCTTCAGAGTTTGTTGTTTTTAATGGAATTGCTTCAACCCACTTGGTAAAGTAATCAGTAGCAGTAAGGATATACTTATGTTGTTTGGAGGACTGTGGAGAAATTTCTCCAACGATATCCAATCCCCATTGTTCAAAAGGTTGCTCAATGTTGACTGGTTGCAAAGGGAAAGCTGATTTTCTTTGTCTTCCACTGGAGGTTTGACAACTTTGGCATTTCCTTACATATTCGTGAGTATCTCTGAATAAATTGGGCCAATAATACCCAGCATGAATGATTTTGTGAGCTGTAGTGTCAGCTCCAAAATGTCCTCCGGCTGGTCCATCATGTAGCTCCTGCAAAACCTTTTGTGCTTCAGGTTTTTCTATGCATCTTAATAAAACTGAATCATAGTTTTGTCTAAAAAGTACATCATCAATGATTATGAAGTTTTTTGCTTTTAATCTAATGGCCCGTTTGTTTTTATAAGAAATATTAGGAGGTGCATATCCATTTTTCAAATAAAATATTAAATCTGCGTATTGAGATTCAGAATTGGTAATACTTATCTGATTGATTTCTTCCATATGTTCTGTATCACCTGATTCCGGAATGTTGGATGCTCCTGCTAACAACTTGCAAAAACCTTGACCCCTCACAATCTTTGCTGGCTTGATTTCCAAGTCATACTCTTGAAGTGCTGTAACCCAATTGGCCCTTTTCTCACCTAATTCCCTTTGGATCAGTAATTGTCTTACTGCAGAAAAAGGAACTATAACCTTTGTATGAGCTTTTAAAAGGAAAGGCCTATAGTGTTTAATGGCTTTATACACAGCAAAGGCTTGTTTTTCAACTTCGGAATAATTTAGTTCTGCACCCTGGAAATTTGAACTGAAAAATGAAATTGGTGCTTCCAGGTCATGATCATTAATCTGAGTGAGTACTGTTGCATAAGATGAATCGGATGCGATAGTATACAATGTGAAATGATTAGAAAAATTGGGAGTGTTTAAAGCGGGGGCATTGATTATTGATTGTTTGATTAAATCAAATGCTTCTTTTTCCACAGATCCCCATTTAAACACTGAATTTTTCTTAATCATGCTTTGTAATGGTAAAATGATTTGAGAAAAATCAGGAACAAATCTTTTGACAAAGTTGATCTGACCTAAAAAAGACTGCATGGATTTTTTATTATGAGGAAATGGGATTTTAGAAATTTCTTTAATCCTGTCAGGATCAATATAAATACCATCTTTGGAAACAATAAAACCCAGGAGTTTTCCTTGATCAAGAGCGAAGAAGGATTTTTTAGGATTGAGTGAGATACCGTACCTTTTGCAGCGTTGAAAAATTTGATTTAAGTCACACAAATGATTAGATCTCTTTCTAGAAAATACAGTAATATCGTCTAGGTAGACAACTACTGTTTTATTAATCAATCCTTTGAAAGCGATATCCATCGCTCTTTGGAATGTGGCTCCTGCATTAATAAGTCCGAAAGGCATTTTCTGATAAGCATAAGTTCCCCATTTTGTTCTGAATGTAGTTTTAAGTCTGTCATTAGGATGAACCAAAACTTGGTTATATCCTGAAAAACCATCTAAAAAGGACATTAATTCAGAGCCTGCTACTGATTGGAGTATCTGCTCCATAGTAGGTAATGGGAAGTTATCTTTGAGGCTTGCTTTATTCAGATTTCTAAAATCTATACAAATCCTAATGTTGCCATTTTTCTTTCTGACAGGCACCATATTAGAGACCCAGTTTGAGTGCCGAACGGGAAAAATAATCTTAGCTTTCAAGAGTTTATTGAGTTCTGATTTTATTTGACTCTCTAAGTTCAGATGTATTTTCCTTAATTTCTGCTGAACTGGTTTCTGATCGGGAAGCATTGGAATGGTATGCTGGATAATAGTTGTATCATATGTCTTTAGATCGTCATATTTCCAAGCAAAAACATGTTTATGTTTCTTTAAGAGTTTAATGAATGCTTCCTTTTCTTCTACAGAAAGTCCTAATCCTAGATTAACGTTTTGAGGATTTTGTTCAGTGCCAAGGTTTATCAATTCAAACCTTAAAGTAGAGCTTTTGAGCTTTGGATTGGTCACAGGTTTAAATCTGTCTTTAATATCATAAAGATCCTCAAGCTTCACCACAGGCTTTGGAATTGAATTTTCCTCGGATTTACCTCTCATTTGAAGGTCATGTTTGCTTTCCTCAATGATCTGGTCATCATAGGACTTTTCTGAAGTCAAAAATTGTAAAATGTCTTCATCGTGATTAAATATTCTCCAATTAGTGACATTGTCAGGAATTGACGGTCTAAAAAGTAATTCTATTGAAAATCTATCTGGGCTATAATCTTCGGAGGGTATGAGTCTGGAAGAAACATTGGCTAGCAAGTCTGCTGCTGAATTTTGAGACCTAGGGATAGAAGAAATATTGAATGCAGAAAAGTGCGTGGTGAGTTCTTGTACCAGCGATTGATAATGTTTGAGGTGATTTGAAAGACAATGAATTTTATTTCTCACCTGTTTGAAAATAATTTCAGAATCGCCGAATACTTTCAAATATTGCACTTTAAGGCCAATTGCTTTATAGAGACCTTGGACTAAGGCTTCATACTCGGCTGTGTTGTTTGTGCATTTAAATTCTAACCTACAGGATAGCATTGTTTTTTCTCCTTGCGGGCTCACCAATATACACCCTGCTCCTGAACCTTCGTTAGATTTGGAGCCATCAAAATATAAAGACCAAAATAAAGAAGTATTAACAATCTTATTTACAGTTTCCCCAGTATCATTAAAACATTTTGACCTATCTGTTTGTGAATAGTTTTCGATCTGTGATGTTAAATTGTTTACTGAGAAAGGAGATGGTTGGGCAGTGAAATTTCCAAAAAACGACTCATGAATAATTTCCCAAGATGTTGTTATTAAATGCAATTGGTTGATTTTCCTGTTCAAAATCTGTTACAGTGTGGGTCATGTGTTTCTCCCGATTGATTTTTATTTGATTTGGCTTTCCCCTATAGGGTAACCACATGTGAGACCAATCGGTAGAAATATACCCATGGAGCTTTTCAGACCAATCCCTACTCAAGATCAACCCATAAAATTCAGGTATATCAGCTATTAAGATATCAATTCATTGAACTACCCGTGGATCAGCTGATAACCTGATAGTTACAGAGTTAATCTCTCCTAAAACCTGGACCTTGGTTCTGTCTAACTGTACAATGTGTATGGAAGACTTTTGGGGTTCTATGTTCAGTTTGGAACAAACTGAAGCTGACATTATATTGGATGATGCCCCTGAGTCAATCAAACAGTTGTGTAGGTTTCTGTTGTAGATCTCAAAGGTCAAAAGGAAGGGTGGAGTATGAGAATTCGATCTATCTCCAATCAGGACTGAATCAGTAGCTTCTATCATACCAGAAGGTGGTTGACCCGAATCATTTGCAGCTTTAGCACTGGGAAGAGGTGAAGAGAGAACATCATTCAATTCTTTGAGAAGCAATTTCTGCTGATGTTTTAATTTGCTAAGTTCAAACATAGTAATGTTTGCCTTAGTTTTCTTCATATCATCAACAATATTGTAATCCATTGAATCAGACACTACTAATGTTTTAGATGTTGAAGGAGTATTTGAAGTTGAAGGTTGGTTTTGGGGAACTACTGCAGGTGACTTCTTTGTAGGTACTTTTTCCTTTGTTGTAGCAGCACCTGCACTCTGCTTCTTTGAAGTTGCCTGAACAGGTTCGGAGGTACTTTTACTCCTAGTAGAGACAGGAAAAGCTTCTTCATCATTATCTGTATCGGAGTTGGGCAGTATGAAATCCCACATGCCATGGCATTCAACAACTTCCTCTTCATCATCAGTTGGTGAGATTGTTTCCTCTTCCTCTTTTTCTTGATCTGAATCTGCATTAGATATGACATTCGGTGGTTTTGATTCGGTTTTCTTGTAATTCTTAAAAGGCCTTTTGGTTGAAGTTTCAGTGACTTGTTTCTTTATTTCAACCATTTCATTTGACATGGTCTTGAGGACCTTTTGGAGGCCCTCCATGTCATATGGATCTTTCGAGGTTTTCTTCTTTGAATCATCTTTGAACAAAATTTTTTTGGTTTTTCTTTCCTCAAGAGCCGCTTTCTTTTCTAGAGCATTGATACGTTTCTCCACAGCAAGTGCTTCTTTCATGTTTTCAGCGAGTGTTGGTTTTGCGGCCCTGTCTACAAAAATAGCTATATTGGCAGGTAGGGCAGTAATATACCACTCACTTCTGATTTTTTCACTTGGTTTGGAGGTCGTTGGGATTTTATTCAAAAGTTTATTGAAACGAGCATTAAATTCTTTAATTGTTTCCCTATGCTCTATCCTAAGATTGGAGAGATAATTTATTAGTGTAGCTAAAGATCTATCATCTCCATACTTAGTGAGAAACTGTTCTTGGCAAATGTTCCAACTAGTAATAGAACCAGAAGGCAGGGAAAAATACCAGGATCCTGCTGATCCTTGCAACGTATAAGGGAAAAGCCTAACAACGACATCTTGCTCTGTTACTCCCTTCAAATTAACTGCTAACATGAAGTTATTGATATGTTCCTCAGCTTGGGTTCCATCTTCTGGATTAAACTTGGGTAGCCATTTTTCAGGAGCATCTGGTAATGCATGTAATGGTGCGGGCATATGGACTGCACCAGGTCTGGTCCATGAATATGCCATTGTAATACCAGTGGTGGATGATACTGTTGTTGAGATTCCAGATGTCTGGGAAGGAATTGATGTTGAGGAGTGAGCAGGTTGAGATGTTGAAGTTCCAAATTCCTGGTGAACAACAATATGTAATGAGGGAGTGGATGGTTGACTTCACACTGGGGAGGATGAGATGGAGGATGTGGATGAAAGTGCTTCACTGTCAGAATCTTCAGTGTTTTTCTTTGCCTTTTTCCTTTTAGGTAAAGGGAACTCAGTAGGTTCAATACCGAGCCTCCCACTCTGAAGTCTAGTGAGAGGGTGAGGTAGATCGAATTGCGAAGTCTCACTGCTTTGAGATAGCTCAGATTTCTGTGGTGAAATCGAGAAAGTCCGAAGTTTTTGGATGAGAGAGTGAACTTCAGGAGATTCAAGACTTAATTGCTCTGGAGTATGGTGGGTTTGAGCAGTGATAGTGGATACCTCTTCTTCTTGCATGGATGCTGGAGAACCAGCATGTAATTGGGAAGTACGAGGTGATGTGGAGGGAGAATTACTCTTAGAATGGTTTGCAGATTTGGGTTTGCTTGCCATTCACAGTTGATGGCCCTCCTTCTAGTGCCAAAAATGTTGATGCCTCGAAAATCGCTGCAACAACACTGGGGGATAACCACCCGGTCCGGACCTTAAACAACTCCTTTTCCGTTTGGGATGGTGGCTCCGACTGGATATAATGGGACCAGTTTCCCGATAAATAATAGAAAGGGGTGGATGAATGATTGTTTTAATAAATGATAATGAATGGAGTACTTAATCTATAAGCAAAAATGCAAATAACTATTTTATCCCGGGAAGCTTCTATTCTTAAGTGCAACGTTTGATGATCTGTGTTTGTCAATAGGCATATAGATGACACTATTCATTAAACAAAGATATTCATTTAAATAATAATTACTTCATTCAATTAGTTGAATGAAGTAATTGATAAAACATTGTTACACTTATCTTTATATTACTGATACGTAAATGATTGAAAGAATAGCAAAATGTAAACATCCAGTAGTGGAAAGTATAAAGATTGCTGTTAAAACACATTTAAATATTCAATAATAGCAAAAGTAATCAAACGACAATTTTCATAAAAGAATGAATTCAGACATAGATAGTAGTACCATATGAGCTGCAAGTCTTTCTCAATGTAAATCGCAATTCGAATTCCTTCTTCCGACTCAGAAATACTTTTAAATAAAGGCAATAGTGCACATCCATATAAAAGCTTCGTTATCAAAATTTGGAAAAATTGGTCCAGTTTTCATGAAAAATATGCCTGAAGTACAGTAGTGCAACTTCAGGTTTCAGTCATATACAAAAACTTACGACCCTTTCTAAATACATGAAAGGGTCTATAAATACTAAATTTATCTAAATATCTATGAAACTGAAAAATCCTACTTAATTGGTATTAAACAATCTTGAATATCTCCTTCATGGCAATCTGGCAGTCGGCGGCATGAATCATCACTTAGGCTGTTCGTCTCTAGTCCTGAGCTGGCATATTGCAAGCATCGGCTCCACTTCTGGTGGTCGGTTAAGGCGAGAATTGAGTTGGGCATCATAGGTGGCATCCTGTATTTCGGGAATGATGCACCCGATTGCATCTGAGAGGCACTTGAGGGCGGCTCTCTGGCTGTAAGGTTTGACTAAGAACATCCAATAGGTGTCCCATGTTAAACTGTTAATTCCTGTGATTAATCTGCCAGTTTTCTCCAGCTCTGGGTAACATGACTGTTCCAATGTTTTAGCTGATGTCAATTTACCTGGGGTACATTGAGAAATCATGTTAGATAAGTAGAGAGTGTCATTAATCAATTCAACCAAATTACTTTTGGTTAATTTGCATCTGGAAACTGCCCTCTCTGCTTTCATTAACTGGGATTGTCATTCCATAAATAATATCTCTTTATGCGATTCTAGGATCTTTGGCAATTTAGCCGACTGTCCTTCCTCAGTACCTTGCCACTCAAGATAATTGGTCAATGTCTCATCGGCCTGCTCGAAGTCTGTTCTAGCATCAGCCGATTTATCACTTAGAGATGCTGTTGAGTCACATAAAGGTTCTGCCTGGGCGATTTGTTGACATAACAGCTTTATTTGTGTTAATAATTCTTTGTTTATTTGTACTTCCTCTGCCCTGAATTCATCTACCTGTGGAAGATTCTTTGTTTTCTCAAGCTGGGCTGATAGTTGAGCAATCTGCTCATCTTTTATCTTCAGCATTTGTTCATTGGCCACCTTGAGTTGTGCCAATGCCTCTGACAACTCTTTCTGCTTCTAGACTGCACTCTGATCAATCCTCTGCTTCTCTTCCTGCAATTGTTGAGTTAATTGATTATTGGTTTGTTGTTGTGTTATCAATTGCAGTTCTGCCTGCTCTGCCTTCTGCCGTGCTTCTGATAATTGTTCTTGTAATGAGAAAATCTCCTGGTCTTTTGTTTTTAATAAAAGACTCACCTCTGATGCCTTATTTATTGTTGCTGCCGAATAGGCTCCAGCAAATTCTGATAGTTTTGTTAGGTCTTCAGAGGGGTCAAATTCCTCCTTCCAAACTATATTGCCCGTCACTGTTTGTTCTGGAAATAGGGAAGGTTGATCAGTTCTTCTCCTCTTCCTTTGTCATTTTACCACAGCTTTGTGTTTCGGGCTATAGAAGACATCCAAGGGAGGAATTTCTTCTATCTGCAAAATAATTTGATCGGAGGGATACTTTGGGATTATCTCTACTCCTTTAGGACTGGGTAGGCCGCTGGTTTCACCTGGAACTTGTTTTGAAGTGGTCTCCTGTGTGTCTGGTACTCTTGATGTTTGGGCTTCCTTTGAACCCTCAGGATTGTTGATAATTGAATCGAACTGCTGCCATTCCTGGAGCAATTTGGGATCAATTTGAGTATCTTGATTTACCTTTATGGTGCTCTGTTCCTGCTCTTTCGTCTGGGTTTCCTCTTGCACTTTCTCCTGTTCTTTTGTTATAACCGAAGGTTCCTTAGTATGTCGTTGTTCAGGCTCGCTTGATCCTGCTGCTGGGCTTGTTGCTAACAGATCTAGGGGCAGAGTTTGCAACCTCTGTTCTCTAAGTCTGTTGAATTCAACTAACCCTTCATCTTGATATTTCGTTCTGGCCCACGATCTAACTTGAGACATTGACTCGGCTGTGGAGAATAGATCATCAAACAAATCTTCTTTATGATCAAATTTTTCCAATTTGGCCTGTTCAACGGCATTATAGGCAACTTTGTCGGGATCGAATTTCCTATTAGGGAGAGTTGCTAGGGTTAATGATTTCATCTTAGTAGCTTCTTTCTCTGCATGTTTGAGATCATTCAAGGTATAGACACCACATATAAGAGGAAAAGACGGCCATACCTGCTTTTTATTTCTCTTTAGAGTTTGTGTAACACCCTCGAAAATAATCTGATAGGCTATTTCCCTTGCCAGCAGTTTATCAGGTATGTACAAAGGAAGAACATGGGGTTTGGCTAGGCTGCCAAAAATTCTTATATAAGTAAATTTTTCCTCTGCAAACCATCTCCCTAAGCCAGTTAAATCAATCCCTGCTTGGTAGGAAATCTTGGGAGCAGGTTTATCAAAAATAGAATAATGAATGGGTAACATGAAGCCATTGCAGATTTGGTATAAATGGTGCCTATGGGAGGTCTTCCACAATTTCTGATGGTATATGTGAATGGGCATGGGGTCTTGTGGAGTCCACCTCCAGCCGAGCACGGGAAATTCAGAATTAAAACACAGGGTGTCCAGGATATAAGCGCTATAGTAGAATGGGGGAATAAGCCTTTCAGTAATGCGGGTCTGGCCTCTGAAATCAATAACTGCGGTGGCTAACTTATCGGACAGTATAGTTGCCCAATCCATAATTTCACTATTACACACTGCCTCTATCAAAGGAACCATTTCTATAGTGAAATTAGAGGAGTCGTGCAAACCCCATAATCTACACATCATGATCCCAGCATAACAATAAGGAGAACATAGAGAATCAACAGAATACATACCGGAAGATTTATGCTTGTGTTTTGCCGGATTCTGCCTCCAATTCCGAATGGGTTCGGATTCAGTTTTGTTCTTATTTCGGAATTTCTCCAGAAATGCCTTGTTGTACTTCTTCTCTGGCTCAGGAAAATGATACATTTGCCTCAAATCGTTAGCTTGAAATGAACCGAAGATTCTCCCATCTCTGGTGCAGAAGGTTCTGTCTGTGATTGGGAGTTCCTCAATTGCCCACCTTACTACATCCGTATATGGGAGAATTTGTTCTCGAGCTGCTATCCGATGAAGGAAAGAGTCGGCTAAGTCCTTCAAAGTACCTTCAGATTTTTGAGTCGTATCTACTGTGGCTTCTACTGTTGTCACTTCAGGTTCTTCAGCTTCTATAAAATTATAGGTACTTTGCCAGGAAGTTTTGCCGAGACCTGAACATGTAGTATCAGATATCAACCCTTTCTTTTTATTTCCTGGATCAGTGATGGGTTGTTTCATGGCTGGCGAAGCGGGAGCGTTTGCAGTTTTCTTGGACTTCTTCCCCATTCTGCTCGCATCTATTAGCTTGAAAGAATTCTGCACAGGAGTGAAAATAAGCGTAACACAGAGAATTGGCAGTGAAAACCAAATACGAGCGAAATATATTGATCAATGCATGATGAAGAATTAACTTAAGGTGGTCGTGGATCCAATCCGTGAATTAGATTTTAGACTTAATATTTCATTAAATGGCCGTAAAAACCTGTCAATCTTTTCAAATGCCCATCACGTCGTTTATTGGCGGAATGATTTGTTTAAGCGTGCCTTGGCCGTTTTGGCGGTTGAGCGCAGGTGAAACACTATTTGAAAGATAAGGCCTTTAATATGAATTAATCGTAATATCCCCGTTTTAACAACTTTTTTGAAGTTCGTGCTTTTGGCTTTATCGCATCGCATCGGGGCGAAAAGGTGCTTTTGTTATATTGGCATCTCTTGGAATCCTTGTTCACCGATAGCGATATCACATCGCATCGGGAGTATTGACTGGGGCTCTTGTTAAAGCATGCATGTTTGTATTGCCGATCGCCGATTGCGTGTTATCGCATCGGAATAAACCAATGGTTCCTTAAGTTATGTCTCCTCTGTCATTGCGATATGCGATCTTGCGATCGCTTTATCGCAATGATAAAATATTTAATTATTTATATCCCAAGGTCATTATTGGTTTGTCAAAAAGGTTTTTTATAATGTTCTTTATTTCATGTTCGGACCTTTTTTGAATAATACAAAATTGATACCAATTTAAAAATAAAAGGGACCCATTTCATATTATAATGTTGTGAATAAAAATTATATGAAATGGGGGGTTGTTGTAGAGGATATGGTGGTTAACGGTACGTGTGTAATGACTTTGTAGGTAGATGTTTCTGGATGGATGTACCTTCTGTCTCTGACCTTTGTGTTTGAATTCTTAGCTGGTCCAGAGTAACTCTTAACAATCTCTGGCTTCTGAATAACAAAAATTTATTCATTTCCTCCTGTTGGAATTTAGACTTGGCCAAGTCATAAATTCGAGGAAAATTATCTAATGAAACAAACAAATCATCGAACGGATCTGGCTCATGCTCAAAACGAGCAATTGAAACTGAAGCAGTGACATTAAATGCTATCTGTTTTGGATCATATTGTCTTCCAGGAATGGTTGCAAATTTACAACCTTTTATCTTGGAGACTTCTTTTTCTGCATGCTTGAAATCATTTAAAGTAAACTGACCACAATTGAGTGGGAATTGAGGCCACATCCTCTTCTTACTGTTATTCAAAGATCTAGATATTCCTTCAACTGTCAATTGATAGGAAATTTCTTGAGCAAGAAGTTTGTCTGGAACAATAAGCGGAAGAACATGTGGTTCCACAATACTACCAAAAACCCTGATGTATGTAAATTTTTCCTCCCCAAACCAATCTCCAATTGCAGACAAGTCGGCCTTAGCTTTATCAGAAAATCTAGGAGGAAAGCGATTAAAAATGGTTTGGAAAACAGGGATGAGGAAACCATGACAGATTCTATATACATTATCTTGGAAATGAACCTTCCAAAGCAGTTTATGATAAATATGAATTGGGACAGGTTCTTTGGGAGTCCATTTCCATCCAAATAAGGGAAACTCAGAATTGAAACAAAGAGCATCAAGAATATAGGCACAAAAGAAAAAAGGAGTGGAATTTCCAGCGGTTTTTTCCTGTCTGTATTCAAGTATCCTATTGGCCATTCTATCAGAAAGAATAACAGCCCAATCCATAATGTCGGAATTCACAGCAGCTAGGATTAATGGGACCATTTGTATAGAAAACCTAGCTGAATTATCATTGCCAAATAATCTACACATCATGGCAGCGGCATAGCAATATGGAGGTAAAAGGGAATCTACATAATACATACCGGATGCTTCATTTCGGTGCTTCTCTGGATTTTTCTTCCAATCTTTGATAGGGTCAGATTGGACTTTGTTATTATCAGCAAAGTCTTTGATAAATTCCTTGTTATACACCTTCTGCGGGTCTGGAAGGTGATACATTGCTTTCAGGTATTCTGCTTTAAACGAGCCAAAAGGCACTCCAGATGATGAAACAAACGTTCTGTCTTGTATCTTTACACTGTCAATAACCCATCGAACTGCATCATAATAAGGCATGATGCTTGCTCTGGCTGCAATTCGATGCAAAAACGAATTTGCAAGTGATTTTTCAGTGATCTCAGAGTCGGAATCTGAGCTATCTTCGTCTAAAACTGATGCCTTTTCCACTGTGACCTTGGGGTTTTCTCTTTCCAATAGGTTGTAGACTCCTTCCCATGTCATTTTCCCAAGCCCCTGGCATGATGTATCTGTGACTAGTCTTAGTTTTATGGGCTTTTCTTTTGAGACGGTAGGAGTTTCGACAAACTTCACTGGAAGAGCAGTCTTGTTTCTTCTCCCTCTCTTTGACATTTCTGCGTTTTCTACCGCTTCCCTTTGTCTGTGAATGAAAGAGCTTAGTGTTCTTTGGCTCTGCAAGACAATGAACTCTCAGTCGTGATAAACAAGCAACTCAAACGGAATGATTTATGAACTTATGATTTTCATTTATTTGTTTCGTATATCGCGTAAATGCTCCTTTTGGGTCACACTCACGTATTTAAAACCAAATCATTAACCATATTCATTTGATTCCTTATTGAATGCCCTCGTACAAGTTGGGATTTGGCGCTTGTGACATATTAAAATATTCATCCATTCTGAACTTTTCGTATGCAATAAATGAATCGCATCAAAAGTTTTCGAATGGCACATGAATATCACAATACGTTTTTCTCGATTGGCCGATTCCGATTGAAAACTTTTCTGATCTCTAATGGTGGGGTCTACCATATAAGATTTTAAACAAACGTTTGATTTTCTTTTGAAAACGTTTATTGTAATAACGCACGTCGGATCGGGGAATTTCAATTAACCGTAAAGAGTTTCTTAAAGACTATCCCGATTAATTGATTGTGATTGACCGCATCGCATCAGAAGTTATAAATAACCGATTTAAACTCTTAGCGATTGAAAATTTCCGATCGAACTAATCGCATCGAAGGATTTGAAATAAGCATATGAAACTTCTTTTGAGGGTTATCTCCGATTCTCCGATTGCGATTGAACTTTTAAACTTGATTTGTTTTTTATGATAAGGCCTTGTATATTGGATCGGATCATAAGTTTTGAATGTTGAATTTGTTTAGTAAAAAAAAATGAATTTTTCCAAAACAATGAATTTTATTTCTAAGTGTTTTATTTCTATAAGAAAAAGAAAGGGACCCTATTTCTAAATGAATTTTATTTCTAAATTTTTTTAAGAAAAAGGGAGGGTTGTTGTATAGTACAACAGGTCCCTGTCTATTGAAATATATTTCTTAATTATATGATGTCATTTAACTGAGACTTGATGTTGAGTACGTGGATTCAATTGAATAACAAAATCATTTTACAATCAAATTCATTTCTACAAATAGACTAAGTGATCTTTAGTTCACAATATTTTTGCAATTTGGCGAAAATGTCTCAACAATCTTATGCTAAATTCTTGGCACTTTTTCTTTAAATTTATAGGGCATTTTTCTCATTAATTGGAAGTTTAATATTTTCAAATTGTTCTCCATAGTTTTAGCTTTCCAACAAATATTGTTTTCTTAATTTGACCTTACAAAACTCTAGATACGACCTCCCAAAATTAACGCTCAACCACCATTGATCTAGCCCATGATTTGATCTCATCCATTGATTTGAATACTAAAATAAATATCTGACATGCAATAGAAAAGAAACATTTTGAGGGTTTATAATGTATTTTCCATTAACATTGTTTGTATTAAATAAAGTGGAAGATATAGAGAGAGTAGTTTTCATTAAATGTTTTGGTCATGCACTCATATCCAAATTAAATGAAAAATGAAATAAAATCTAAAAGGAAAAATAAATTAAATTTAAATAGAACATCCATTCATCACCAAATTGGAAGTCCAATTTGATATTGAAGTGAGTGACACCTCGTCCCACATTCACCCGCTTTTAGAAGCTCGCCAAAGTAAACATGAGTTGAGTGCTACTATGACATTACTCGACCTCCAAGTTCTTTTTATGGAAGTGGGACTGACTATCCGAACATAAAATGACATCCATCAGGGACTTCAGATCACTCAGGAGCCTAAAAACCACCCTAGGAGATCAATGTTTGAGTTGGAACTCTTTTTATTGACTTAACTCCCCACCCGTACCCTTGTCACATTGTGCATGCAATTATGGGGCTCCAACTGCACTATAACCTTGCCTACATGCAGTTATGACCCAAATTCCCCTTTTTGTGCATGTAGTCGTGCGATATATGCAATTTTTTCAGGAAATCCTCCAGACCACTCCCTAGAACTGCCTATACATTTTCAGAATCATAATGAAAAGGTTAACCTTTAAAAATTGAACAAGATCTTGACCAGAACATGCCTAGTACATGATACACATTTTGTCAACAATATGGTAAACATGAAAGCTACAAGTCGTGAATGCATATTTGATCATAAACTTCTGAACTTCATCTGAGGATCACCAATAAATTTCAATTCCCTCTCAAGCTAGCTACAATAACACTTGTTAGCCCATGCATTTTTCAACCTTTCAATAAACCATCAAATCATGGACAAAAACCATATCTAGAACACGTTGTAGAACCATGCTTATAATAAACATATAACCATAACATAAACTGTTAGGTCCCTATATTAATAGTGTAGTCCCTTATTATGTTAGTGTATCCCCCCTTATTGTTATTGTTGTACTCCTGTAACCCCAATATTGTTATTATTGTGCCCTTAAATTATAGTTGTTAGGTCGGTTAGGATTACATTGTGGCCCCACTAGGATTACATTATGGCCCCATGGACTCTTATATATAGAAGGAGGTTTTGGTCATTTGTATCATCCAAGAATTGTTCATTTATGTAATGTATTGGAGGTTTCCCCCTCGAAGTGGCTTATTTCTAAGGCATTGATATCTCTTTTCTTCTATTTTTGGAGCTGGTTACACAACATTTGGTATCAGAGATTTGGATTCTAGGGTTTCGCTGCTCTAAATAGGTCATCGTGGAATTTTCAATATGAATTTTTTTCTACGAAGGTTCAGAATCTGAAATTTTTTAGGGTGCAAAGCCAAAATCCTGAGGAAACGCGTCGCAAAATTTCATAGCTTGGTTCGCAATATTTTCGGATATATGATCTGTGAAAGGTAGTGCTTTTTCAGGCTCCTGAATTTCATCTCAAAGAGGTGATCGTGGGAAAATATTCATAACTCTCTCTCTAAGCATCGGATTGGAGTGCCGTAAAAATTGGTTGCAATTACACAGATTGTAGTTTCTTGGCTATCAATTTTAGAGCCAAAGGACGAAACAGTGACACGTGGCAAGTCGTACAAGTTCGCTCTACTGAACCAGTCCATAATTAGGTCATTGTGTGAGATTGGACATAAATTTTCCTTGGAGAATCAAAATCAGGTCAGACTTGTGGCATTCGAAAGAGAATTCATAGAGCTAACTCAGTGCCAAATTTTAGATATTGAAGAGCTACAATCATAGAGATAATCCAATTTCAATATCGAGCTCCTCAAAAGCAAGAAAAACGTGTGTATTTTTTTTTCCAAATTGCATAAGTCTTGTATGAAGAATCAATTTGAATTGATTACAAAGGCATATTGTAGAATAGATATCAGTATTGGGTTCTAAAAAATGCCCCGTAAAAATAATTCAACACCCATTAAGCCTTCAGAAGGCTCTACTATGACTCATGAAGATGAATAATTGCAACATGATGTATCAAAATTACAAGAGCAAGTGCACCAAATTTCACTCTCGTTAAGAGCAACAAAAAATGAAATGGCAGTTTTGAAGAAAGGCGTGGAAGCGAAGATGGATGGTTTGAAGAAAGGCGTGGAATCTAAGATAGATGGCATGGAAGCTAGCATGGAATCTATGATGGATGACATGGAAGCTAAAATGAAAAACATGAAGAATGATTTAAAAGCAGACATTGAAGGTTTGACAAAGTTGATACAAAAAATGTTTCCTAATGGTGAAAAGATAGTAGAGGAAACTCGTGATGAGAACAAAATAAATGTTAATCATGATTTCATAAACTCTAATGTTGGCGGGAAGAACCACCATATTCCAAAAATGGATATGAGGAAGTTTGATGGAAAGGATCCTGTAACATGGATACTACAGATGGAGCAATATTTTGATCTCCATAATGTGCAAAACACACAAAAGGTACACATTACAACTTTACATTTAGAACAAGATACATTTGTATGGTATCGATGGCTTTTCTCTCGTAAAAAAATTATTACTTGGTCAATTTTTACAGAGTAAATGATAGCACATTATGAGGATACAAAGAGCAACACCTTCTTTAGCCAATTGATAAATCTCAAACAAAAGGGTTTAGTGGGGGAGCAGATTGAGGACTTCCAAAGATTGAATATAAGGGTAACTGATATTCCAGAGGAACACATGATTGATCTCTTAATAGGTACTTTAAAGGATAACATCCAACATGAAGTTCACGTTTTGGAACTTGACTCATTGGAGAAGGCATTCAGGTTGGCAAGAAAAATTGAATGTAAAATTATGGTGACAAGGAAGCCTACCACTCACTTCTATAAAGAAGGAAGTGTTGCTACGCCTAGATTTCCACAACCTACAAGGTTGACACCACAACAATTGGAAGAAAAAAGAGCAAAAGGCCTTTGCTACAGTTGTGATAGCAAATACACTAAAGGTCATAGGTGCGCCGAGAAGAAATTATTTTACATAGATTGTGAAAAGGAAGAAGAAAATGAACAAGAAGAGGATATACACCAGGAACCAACCCTAGAAGAAGAAAAAATGAGTTCGACCATATCATGTAATGCATTGGCAGGAATTACCACTCCTAAAACTCTCAAGATAGAAGGGAATATCAAGAAGAAAAAGGTAATAGTGTTGATTGATTCGGGTAGTACCCATAATTTTATTCATTATAAGGTAGCCAAGGAATTGAATTGTTTCTTATACCCAGCACCAGAATGTCAAGTGATGGTTTCAAATGGAGGAACTATAAATTGCTCTAGAAAATGCCATAATATCAAGCTATCCATGGGGGAATATGTTTTGAATACTCCAATTCTTTCCATCCCAATGGGAGGTGCTGATGTTGTACTAAGAGTACAATAGTTACAATCTTTAGGGACGGTAGCTTTTAATTTTCAATAACTTTTCTTGAATTTTTTTTCAGAAGGAAAGGAAATCGAATTACGGGGTATCACAGGGAAGCCAGGAAAGATAATAAGCTCTAATGTCATGAAAAACATTCTAAAGAAAGGACAACGGGGCGTAATTTCACAATTATGCTCACTAGAAGTTCCAACATCAAAATCATCTATTTATCCAAATCTCCAGAAAGTCTTGGATAAACATTCCAAGGTGTTTTATACTTCCAAAGGACTCCCACCTATTTGTGATCATGATCATTCTATTCAATTGATTCCAGGAAGTGTTCCTCCAAACATCAGGCCTTACAGATATCCTTATGTCCAAAAGAGCAAAATTGAACGTATGATTGCAGAAATGTTAGAGGCTGGTATAATTCAACCTAGTCAAAGTTCCTTCTCTGCTCCAGTAGTATTGGTGCACAAAAAAGATGGATCATGGTGCATGTGTCCGGATTATAGGGAGCTCAATAAGCTCACTATTAAAGATAAATTTCCCATTCCTGTGATTGATTAATTATTGGATGAATTATATGGAGAAATTTATTTTACGAAGTTGGATCTTCATTCAGGATATCATCAAATTAGAATGAAGACCGAAGATATTTCGAAAACAACATTTCGAACTCATGAGGGTCATTATGAATTTTTAGTCATGCCTTTTGGCTTTACCAATGCACCTTATACATTTCAAGGGTTGATGAGTTCCATTTTCAAACCATTCCTTAGAAAATTTGTGCTAGTATTTTTTGATGATATACTAATCTACAACAGGTCTTGAAAGGATCATGTTCAACATGTTGACAGGGTGCTCAAGCTATTGAAGGAGAAACAATTTTTTTTTTTGTTGAATTGCACTAATTCTATTATGAACATAAAATTACAAAACTACCACGGTTCATCTGAGGGAGCCTGAAACCGGGCTTGATATCCAAGTTCTGTCTAAATATGGAACTGCCCATAACGGGAAACCAGTTCTTTTAAAAGTAATTACACCGCCCATGAACTGGGAAACCGGTGAAGAGTCAACTACATTCAACATAATAAAGCTAGAGAAAGACAAAATAGGCATGCAGCTTTAGCTGCTATGTATCATCATTGAAACCAAAAATCTTGCAAAAAATTCTAGAGCAGAGTTCATACTGTATCTGGACATATAGGAGAAAAAGCATTTAGTTTGGAGCAGGTTGCTCCTCTTCAATTCTGCAGCCATAAGGGTCCTCTGGTTCTTCTTCAGCATTCTTGGCGCCTTCTTCGCCTGACAGGTCCGCTCCCATCTGCAAATGAATAGGTTCCGAGGAGGAAGGAGCAGGGGCAAGGGGAACGCCGTGAGAGGGCACAAAAGGAGCAGGCACGGGACCAGAAGTTGGGTCGAAAATGGGCGCGAAAGGAGCCGGCATGGGACCAGGAGACGGAGGAGGATGGAAGGAAGCTTCTTCACGCAGGGTAACCGTAATGAAGGCTGTGATGGAAGGGCGATTAAAAGCACAGTCGAAGCGAAGCTCAGCTCGTTGCGAGGACTGTCTCAGAGAATGACTACCAGGGAGAGGAGGGGCTGCGGAAGCATGAAGCGGGGGCGTGGACAGAGGTGGCGTAGTGGCATGGCTGTTATGGAAAAGACTAGGAGGGTCGAAATTGGCCTGAGCAGAGCACCTTTCAGAAGGCTCTGAGGAGAAGTCATCACTGGAGCTGTGGGGAGGCCGTTCGCTCATGGATCTGCCCCGAGAGGCACCCCTCCTACAAGTCATCCGCTGCCTGAGCCTAGGCATGGTGAAATTCTCAAGAGAATCTGACGAAACGCTGGAGGGAGCTGGCGTAGCACAACCACCTGGGCAGAGAGAGCGTAATGGCAGCAGAGGTCGATTGACAGAGCCGAAATGATCTGGAGAGTTCGAGCCAAAATGATCCATTTGATACCGAATACACTATCCAAGGCAGGGAGGGTGACGGCGTGGAGATATTAATGCCCAGCGCAGAGGCATATTGAAGGCTGCATTAAAGGCGCCATAGGGGGCCATGTGGCCACCCCAAGTGAGTTTCCTTGGGAGCAGATCCAGGCCAAGTGGCCCTTTAACATATCGAATCATCCCCATCCGGAGATGGTCGATCCATTTGCACCAGCTTGATGCAGTTCTGAGTAGTGTCTCTGTCATTGATGATCTGAAGAGAGCCGTGTTTGAGAGTGTCCAAACTATCAACTCCTAAGTTGGCAAGGAGATCTGCAACCTTGTTGCCATCTCTCTTGGTGTGGGTAAAGGAGATAGCTTGATTATCATTTAGCCATTTGCTGATCTTATCGATTCTGGAAGCTAAACGCCAGCTGGTAACTACCTTGGCCAATTATTGAAGGAGAAACAATTATATGCAAAATCATCCAAATTTTTCTTTGGAGTACAAGAGGTGGAATATCTAGGTCATATTGTATCTCATGAGGCTGTTAAGGTAGACCCTAAAAAAATTAAAGCCATTAAGTGTTGAGAATGCAGCAAGATGATGGAGCTTGGTGAAATGAAGTCGCCTTCACTAAGTGGGCCCGCAGGCAAATTCTGGCGCAAAGTCTATTTTTAGACATATGGAGCATGGTTCAGGGATTCTAGTTTGAGATTCTTGGAGCATTGGTCATGTTGGTAAAAATATATGAGACTCTATTTTTTAGGTCGAAGAGGTCGAAGGCTATTTTTAGACTGCCTCTCCTAAGAATATGGAAGTCAAATATTATTTACCCTTAATAATATTTGGACTCTAAACAACAGTTTACTCTCTTGGAGCACTTCAGTTTGAGCTACGGATGTGGCACATGCAACTGCCAGAAGGAAATACACTTTTTTTATGGGGTATTGAGCTCATGCATGGTTGAATTCAGTTGGACTTCAGTGGCAGAAGTTTGGTGGAGTTAATGAGACAACTAGTGGAGTTGTGTTATGTTTATTTTAGTTGAACTAGTTGAGATTAGTTTAACTAGCTAATCAATTAGTTATGAGTGGAGTGAATTAAATATTATTTAATTCATTAATTAGTAACTCATTATTCAACTCAAGAACACATCAGTTCACTACAGTGCATGATCGGTTCAGTGGAGACCAATGAAAGAGGTAGATGAAAGGGTGGAGTTAGCTATCAGTTGTGACTATACTGTTGCTATTTGCAACACACAGATAGGAGGAGTAAGCCCATGAGGATTGCGTAGTTCAGGCTAGTGGTTTATCTATATAAATAGGCCATCCCATAGCATTGAAACACGCAATAGAGGCAAGGCAATTGGCGGTGAGTTTTGAACCAGTAACCTGTTCAAAACTGAGCTAGATTGTGAGTAACTTCATGAGAAAGTACTGAGTACTTGTGAGGAGTATTGTATTGAGTTTGTTACTTGATTTCTCCATTATAATATACACAATAGCTGCGGGGTTTTCAGCTATAAGCTTTCCCCATACATACTATGTTAATGTGTATGATGATTTGATGTGTTATCGCTTGATTTTATTTCCGCATGTGTGATGATCTGAGTTGAGTTGAGTGGAAGAGATTATGTGTTGTGTATGAAGTTAAAATAGTATGTGACCAGGATAGTCTCGGTGGATAATTAATCATTATTCAGCAAATTTCTACATGGTATCGGAGCTATTGAAGCAGAGATTGATCATCACAGTGATTACAAACTTATTTCGGTAGACAGAGTCTGCATGCGGGCCAGGTAGCCTCCGGATTCATCTTTCTTCGGAAAGTGAAAGGTCTGGTAAATGCCCCTTGCATTCGATCTCTGTGCTAGAAATAATTTTTTCTCACGATCTAGAGCGGCTGATCTTTGAGGTGGAATTCGAAATTTTGCAGCAGTTTTGTTTTCTTGGTGCCAGTGTTGAAAATGTCTTTCAACGGTTTGCGACTCGAATATGCTCTTGAAGGCAATTCGAATTATGTTGCATGGAAGGATCGCATGGAAGCAGTATTAGAAGATAATGGTCTGAAGGAGTTCGTAGATACGGATGTCCAAAAGCCCACTGATCCTGCTGAAGTCAATGCATGGCAAAAGAAGATGGCGAAGTGTCGAAGGATCCTGTTGGAGGGCGTCAAGGATCATATTGTATCCAGCCTGCATGGAAAGGCTACTCCATATTTAATGTGGAAAGCTTTGACGGATCTATTCCAGAGTAAGAGCGACCAAAGGAAGTTGGCGCTCAAAGATAAGCTCAGGAGCATCAAGATGGAGAAGGGCGATAGTATCGCCAAATACCTCACGAAGTTCACTCAATGCAGAGATGAGCTGGGAAGTGTGGGGGTGGCTGTCAAAGTTTCAATGATCACATGCTTGGTTTCAATTGTGCTGGGATCGGTATGGTTCTTGGACAACGGTGTGCCATTTCATATGACGGGAGATCGGGAGTTGTTCTCAGATCTGGAGGACAAAGATTTGGGTGTGCACATCGAGATGGGCGATGATGGTAGATACAGTGCGACTGGTATCGGTACCGTATCCTTTCAGAGGGAGTCTGGTAAACCCTTTGTCTTAAAGGATGTCATGCATGTACATGGATTGAAGAAGAACCTGATTTCAGTAGCGATGTTGGAGGATAAGGGTTATGATGTGGTCTTCAGCGAAGGAAAAGCTTTCCTGCGCAGTAAGACTACTGGAGAGACCCGGAAGATAGGGGTTCGAACTCAGAACCTTTATCAGTTGCGGGTAGATGACTGCGCAGCTATGGCATGCAAGGCTGGAGATGTGGTGAGCCGGGATGATGAGGGCGAACTATGGCACAGGAGATTGGGCCATCTTCACCATGGAGCTTTGAAGATTCTGCGGCAGATTTCTACTGGACTTCCTAAGGGCACCCTTGCGCAGTCAGATCAGTGCAAGGGGTGTACTTTAGGGAAGTATGTGAAAGCCACCTTTCACGAGAAGGATAGTCGCGCCACGACGATCCTTGAGAGAGTTCACACAGACGTGTGTGGTCCTTTCTTAGTTTCTTCGACAGCAAAGCACAGGTATTATGTGATCTTTGTTGATTATTTCTCTCGAAAGTGCTGGATCTTCTTCATGCAGAAGAAGAGCGATACATTCGCGAAGTTCTGTGAGTTTAAAGCACTGGTCGAGAAGGAGTCGGGGAAGAAGGTGATTGCTCTAAGGAGTGATAACGGTGGTGAATTCATCTTGGCTGAATTCAAGGAGTTCTGCAGCGCAGAAGGGATTCGGAGAGAGCTCATCGCATCCCATAACCCACAGCAGAACGGGGTGGCTGAGCGGAAGAACAGAACGATCGTGGGTGCTGCACGGGCGATGTTGCATGATCAGGGCCTACCCCTTCACTTGTGGGCTGAGGCATGCAATACAGCAGTGTATGTGCGGAACCGTTGTCCTCACAAGGTTCTTGGCATGAGTACACCAGAGGAGGCTTATTCTGGCAAGAGGCCTGATATTTCCCATTTGCGGATTTTTTGGTTCTCCTGTCTACATGCATGTGACGAAGGATGCGAGAAGGAAGCTGGATCCAACTGCTGAGGTTGGAATATTTTTGGGGTACACTGATACACCTCACAACTACCGGGTGTATTTGTCAGACAGTCGCAAGACTGTTGTGCGACGGGATATAAAATTTCAGGAGGAGAAAGCCATGCAATGTTCACTTGAGAGGGAGCTACACTTGCATGCAGATGAGGAGCTGTTAGTTCCTAAGGAGGAGCTTCCGGATGTGGATCAGCCACAAGAGGAGGTTCAGGAGGTGGAAGAAACCACCCGGGCAGCGCCAACCATCAGAGGGCGCATGCGCACTACAGAAGCTGAGCGACTGGCTCGGGATGCAGAGAAGGTTGTAGGACCACCTACAGCACAGCGCAGACAGAGACAGTCACCGGATCGGTACATTGGATACATGGCTCTTGTGAGTCAATGTGTTGTGACGGAGCCATCCTCTTTTGAGGAAGCTGTGGAGGAACCCGCATGGGTTGATGCCATGATCGAAGAATATGATTCGATCGTCAGGAACAGTGCATGGGAGATTGTCCCAAGACCGGTAGGGAAATCGGTGGTGGGTTCGTGATGGATCTACAAGGTGAAGCAGGCAGCTGACGGGAGTGTGGAGAAGTACAAGGCGAGATTTGTCGCCCGTGGCTTTTCACAGATCGAGGGGATCGATTATGAGGAGACCTTTGCACCTGTCGCAAGGTACTCTTCCATACGGACGATCCTTGCTCTCTCAGCGCAGATGGGGTGGCACATTCATCGGATGGATGTGAAGACTGCGTTCCTCAATGGAGTTATTGAGGAGGAGGTGTACATAGAGCAGCCTGAAGGTTTTGAGATCTTCAGCAGTGAGTCGCATGTGTGCCGACTCAAGAGAGCACTGTACGGGCTGAAGCAAGCACCTCGTGCTTGGTACACTCGGATAGACAGCTACTTCACCGGGCTTGAATTCTCCAAGAGTGAGGCGGATCCAAACCTGTACCAGATTGTGGTGGAGGGGAAGCTGTTGATCATCGTACTGTATGTAGATGATCTGATTTTGACTGGCGACGAGCAGTTGATACTTTCATGCAAGGAGGATCTTGCATGAGAGTTTGAGATGAAGGACCTGGGCATCCTTCATTATTTCCTGGGATTGGAGATTTGGCAGCGCAGTGGAGGACTGTTTGTTTCTCGGGGCAAGTATGCTCGGGAGATTCTGGAGAGGTTCAACATGCAAGGCTGCAAGCCTGTTGACACTCCTCTTCCTGGTGGTTGGAGGAAGGAGGATGCTACTTCAGCGGAGGTAGTGGATGCTACTGTCTATCGACAGTTGGTGGGGTCGCTTATGTATCTGGTCAATACACGACCCGATATATGCTATGCAGTTAACCAGCTTTCGCAAGCTATGGTTAAGCCTACCAAGCTCTTTTGGAAGGCAGGCAAGCATGTATTGCACTATATTAGAGGCACATCGGGATATGGTCTATGGTACAGACAAGAGGATGGAGCGAAGCTTTCTGGCTTCACTGATGCAGATTGGGAAGGGAGTCCAACGGACCGGAAGAGCACTTCTGGAGGAGTTTTCAGCATTGGGTCGATAGCATTTTCCTAGTACAACAGGAAGTAGATATCCGTGGCACTCAGTTCAGCAGAGGCCGAGTACATGGCAGCTAGCTTGGCTGCATGCGAGGCTATTTGGATGAGGAAGATCCTCGCAGGTTTGTTCAGGTTGCATTTGGAGCCTACAGTGATCTATTGTGATAACCAGACCTGCATCAAGCTCTCGACTAATCCATTATTTCATGATAGGTCCAAACACATTGACATCAGGTATCATCATATCAGAGATTGTGTTCAGCGGAGAATCATGATGCTTTCATATGTTCCCACGGAGGATCAGGATGCCGACATCCTGACGAAGGCGCTCACCAGGAGCAAGTTCGAATTCCACAGAGGCAGGATAGGGATTGCAGATAATCCATATCTTGCTGAGAGGGAGTGTTGAGAATGCAGCAAGATGATGGAGCTTAGTGAAATGAAGTCGCCTTCACTAAGTGGGCCTGCAGGCAAATTCTGGCGCAAAGTCTATTTTTAGACTATGTCTATTTTTAGACATATGGAACATGGTTCGGGGATTCCAGTTTGAGATTCTTGGAGCATTGGTAATGTTGGTAAAAATAGATGGGACTCTATTTTTGTGACCTATAGGTCGAAGAGGTCGAAGTCTATTTTTAGATTGCCTCTCCTAAAAATAGGGAAGTCAAATATTATTTACCCTTAATAATATTTGGACTCTAAACAGCAGTTTACTCTCTTGGAGCACTTCAGTTTGAGCTACGGATGTGGCACATGCAACTGCCAGAAGGAAATACGCTTTTCTTATGGGGTATTGAGCTCATGCATGGTTGAATTCAGTTAGGACTTCAGTGGCAGAAGTTTGGTGGAGTTAATGAGACAGCTAGTGGAGTTGTGTTCTGTTTATTTTAGTTGAACTATTTGAGATTAGTTTAACTAGCTAATCAATTAGTTATGAGTGGAGTGAATTAAATATTATTTAATTCATTAATTAGTAACTCATTATTCAACTCAAGAACACATCAGTTCACTACGGTGCATGATCAGTTCAGTGGAGACCAGTGAAAGAGGTAGATGAAAGGGTGGAGTTAGCTATCAGTTGTGACTATACTGTTGCTATTTGCAACACACAGATAGGTGGAGTAAGCCCATGAGGATTGCGCAGTTCAGGCTGTTGGTTTATCTATATAAAGAGGCCATCCCATAGCATTGAAACACGCAATAGAGGCAAGGCAATTGGCGGTGAGTTTTGAACCAGTAACCTGTTCAAAACTGAGCTAGATTGTGAGTAACTGTATGAGAAAGTACTGAGTACTTGTGAGGAGTATTGTACTGAGTTTGTTACTTGATTTATCCATTATAATATACACAATAGTTGCGGGGTTTTCAGCTATAAGCTTTCCCCATACATACTGTGTTAATGTGTATGATGATTTGATGTGTTATCGCTTGATTTTATTTCCGCATGTGTGATGATCTGAGTTGAGTTGAGTGGAAGAGATTATGTGTTGTGTATGAAGTTCAAATAGTATGTGACCAAGGATAGTCTCAGTGGATAATTAATCATTATTCAGCAAATTTCTGATAGAGAATGGAAAATCACAACCACTTAAAGCGTTTTACCTGTTTCTCGGGTTAACAGGCTATTATCACAATTTTGTTAAGAATTATGGGAGAATAGCAGCACCTCTAACAACATTATTGAAGAAAGATGCATTTTCCTGGACTCCTGAAGCAACTAAGGCCTTTGAACATCTTAAAGAGGCAATGTGCCTAGCACCGGTCTTAGCTATGCCAGACTTCACAAAAACCTTTATTGTGGAATGTGATGCCTCAGGAAATGGAATTGGTGTTGTTTAATGCAAGAAGGAAGACCCATTGCTTTTGAAAGTCGTCCAATCAAAGGAAAGTATTTACAGAAACCTATTTATGAGAAGGAAATGTTAGCAATACTACATGCACTAAAGAAATGGCGAACTTACCTAATGGGAAGACACTTGAAGGTAAAAACTGATCATGATAGTCTTAAACACTTTTTGGAACAAAGACTATCTTTAGAAGAGCAGCAAAAATGGGTCACAAAGATGTTGGGTTATGAATTTGAAATTGTCTACAAAAAATGGAAGCTAAATGTTGTTGCAGATGCACTCTCAAGAAAGGATGAAGAGGTGGAAGCATTGCTTTGTGCCATTTCAATTATCCAAACATATTGGATAACCGAAGCAAGGGATGAATGGAAGAAGAATGAAGAAGTGTGGACTCTCATTCAAAATTTGCAGCAAGATCCTAGTACATCTGATACATTTAGTTGGAAAAATGATTCCCTATGGTACAAATATTGCTTATATATTTGCAATAATTCCAAACTAAAACAAAAGATTCTTTTGGAATTGCACACTTCTCCTTTAGGAGGACACTCAAGATTTTTAAAAGCTTACCACAGCGTGAAGAAATAATTATTTTGGGATGGCCTTAAATATGATATTCAAAATTTTGTGGCAAAATGTTTGGTTTTCCAGCAAAATAAAGTTGAGACAATTAAGACCCTGGGTCTTCTACAACCTTTATCCATTCCAAGTCAACATTGGGAGGAGATTTCAATGGATTTTATCGCAGGTTTACTGAAATCTGAAGGAAGGAGCGTCATCATGGTGGTAGTTGATATACTTACCAAGTATGCACACTTTTGTGCATTATCTCATCCATTTAAAGCAAGTACAGTTTCTACCGCATTTATGGAAACAATTCAAAAGCTACATGGAAACCCGAAGATTATTGTAAGTGACAGAGATCCCATTTTTTAAGGAAATTTTTGGACGGAATTACTTTCTTGTTTGGGTACTCAACTGGCTCATAGCTCATCTTATCATCCTCAATCCGATGGTCAAACAGAGATAGTGAATAAATTTTTGGAAGGATATCTTCGTTGTTTTGTATCTAATAAGCAAGCATAATGGGTCAAGTGGTTACCTCTTGCTGAATGGTGGTATAACACTTCCTTCCATACTGCAGCAAAAATGACCCCATTTATGGCACTTTATGGATATCATCCACCATACATCACATCTTATTTAAGGGAAAATTCTAGGGTTCAAGAATTGGAGGATCACATCGAGCATCAACAAGAAGTTCTCCAACTCTTAAAGGATAACCTAAATTTGGCACAAAATCGAATGAAACAACAGGCAGATCAACATCGCAGTGAGAGAATTTTTGATGTGGGAGACTAGGTATTTTTATGGCTACAACCATACAAACAAATGTCCCTCAAGCAAGCTAAGAAGGATAATAAATATTGCCAAAGTAATATGGTCCTTACAAGGTTTTGAAAAAGATTGGTACTATGGCATACAAATTGGAGCTTCGTGCTTCTTCACAAGTGCATCCAGTTTTCCATGTTTCATGCTTAAAAAAGGTTATAGGGGACAAACTTCCAGTTCAAACAATATTACGAGAACTTGATGAGGAAGGAAAAACCATATTCAAACTTGAAGCAGTCACGGAAACAAGAACTCGACAACTACGAAATCGATCAATTTTAGAGTATCTCATCAAATGGAATAACTTACCCACTGAAGATTCTACATGGGATGATGAGAATTTTATACAAAAGCACCCAGAGCTACTGAAGCGTTGAGGACAACACTTATTTGAAGGAGAGGGGCATGTTAGGTCCCTATATTAATAGTGTAGTCCCTTATTATGTTAGTGTAGCCCCCCTTATTGTTATTGTTGTACCCCTGTAACCCCAATATTGTTATTATTGTGCCCTTAAATTATTATTGTTAGGTAGGCTAGGATTACATTGTGGCCCCACTAGGATTACATTATGGCCCCATGGACTCCTATATATAGAAGGAGGTTTTGGTCATTTTTATCATCCAAGAATTGTTCATTTATGTAATGTATTGGAGGTTTCCCCCTCGAAGTGGCTTATTTCTAAGGCGTTGATATCTCTTTTCTTCTATTTTTGGAGCTGGTTACACAACATAAACCATGAAAAATCAACCATAAAATCCACATAATAACAAGTAACGTGCTCATTAATTACATTAGAAGATAAATCATATTTACATATGAAGAAAACAACCAAGAAAGGGACTTCCACATACCACCCAACCATACATTGAGTTGGACCAAATCTTTATTTCAGCCAATCTCCCTTGTGCCATATTTCAAGCATGAATGTGGGTCTCACAGGATAAATCAAGACATATTCAACCAGGGACTTCATAGGTTAAACCACCTTCACCCTGAAGCTACTGTGATCTCAATTAAATCAGGCCTGAGATCACAAAACCCAACCAAGATTGGATGCCTCAAAATTTCTTTACCATACCTTGAGGAATTTTCCTGTCTCCACTGACCTGTCGAGGGTTTCCTAGAGAAAACCACCTCCACCCCCAACCCTTAGGATTTTCCTGAGACCACCTCACCTAGTTCCAAAACCTTCTGGTAATCCAAAGCTCAACCAAGAATAAATCCCATCATACCATGGCTATCCAAAAATGGAAAGGAAAGGTTGAAACCACTGTGAAACCAAGAAAAACCCATGCCAATAATGACAAATGAACCAAATAAAAAAAATTCATGTACCATGCATTCACATCCTAGGAAGTAAATCTCATATGCAACCTATTTCCTAAAAAAACCTCATAATGAATATGGTTGTTTATCCAACTTTATCCTTGCACTCCCTTGCCTTCCTTTGATTCAATTTTCTTTATTTGTTGTTCTCCCCCTCTCTCCCTAAAACTAATACAAAAAAAAACTGATAAAAGTTGTGAATTGTTTCTCTAAAGCCTTTTTATTATCAATATATCTCTTTTCCTTCATTTTCCTCTAATTTCCCTTGCATGAAAATTTTTGTCCCTTCACCTTCCTTTTCTACTATTTTCCTTTATTTTCGTAATTAAATGTCAATTATTGCCTCTTTTCCTTTGCCAATACCCTTTCTAATTTTCAATAGCCATTAATTAACCACAAGTGATGCCCCACTATATTTTTTCCCAACATTCAGCTTGGAATACGTGTCCAATGACCTTGGTCTTATTTTTCCTTTATTATCCCTTATTACATGAAACTTTAAACTGGGGCTGTTACAAACCCATTCCCCTTGGATGAAAATTGTCCTCAGTGTTCTATGACACATATGACCAAAAAACCGTTTAAAACAAAACATACTTCCTATGGATCTTTATAGAACAACTCGATGGAATATTTACAATGACATCTTGTTGGAAAAACATAACAAGCATACAACTTGTTGGAGCTTTATAACATGACTCATTGCAATATATATATATATATATATATATATATATATAGACACACACACACCAAAAACTCATTTTCTTGAACCAACAAATAATGAAGGATACAAATCCCACATCTAATCAACCATCTCCCATGTAGCTTAATTGGGCCCAAAGTGCTTCCACTGCATTTTAACTTGCTCGATTGCTCAGTTCCAGACCATGAGTTTTTTCTGCTCCAATATGCATTTAGGATTTGGCCAGAACTCTCCCTTTGGTTCCACCTACAACATAGAACAAAATATCACATGATCATCATCATGGACATATCTCTTAAGCAATGAAACCTGGAAAAAATCATGTACTTTCATTTTTGATGGAAGTGCAAGTCGGTAGGCCACTGGTCTAATCCTCTCAAGGATCCTAAAAGGCCTGCAACACCAAGACGACAACTTGGCACATGAACCAATCCTCAAGGGGATCCCCTTGAGCTTGATGTGAAAGTACATATGCTTCCCAATTTGAAACTCCTTGAATTCTCTGTGATGATATGCATAATTCTCATGTTTGTCTTGTGTTTCCTTTAAATTCCTCTTGATAACCTACATCTCCTATTCCATCTTAGCCAACATATTCGGTCCAGTTATCACCTTGTTCACTGTATCACTCCAATTTATTGGAGTATTACAACTCTACCTGTAAAGAGCCTAAAATGGACTCATATTCAAGGACTCATACCTATTATTATATTAAAATGATACCAGTGGAAGATACTCTTCCCACTTCCTCTGTTGATGCATGACATACATTCTCAACATGTCCTCATGAATCCTTTTAACCATCTCTATATTTCCATTTTTCTACGGATGATAATTCATACTGAAATATAACTCTATCCCCAAGCCTACAAACAACTCCTTCCGAAACATGGAAGTGAACTTGGCATCTCTATCCGATATGATCTTCTTGGGAACACCATGTAACCTCACTATCTTCGTGATGAAGATCTGAGCTACCTCACTAGCTTAATTTCTAGACTTGATTGCAATGAAGTGAGCTACCTAAGACCTTTCTCAACTTACTAACCACGGCCATGATGGAATCATGGTGCTTCGATGTCCTCGAAAATACTATAATGAAGTCTAGGGACATGACCTGCCATTTCCATTCTAGAATAATAATAGGCTATAGTAGACCAACTAGATGCTTATACTCAGCTTTCACCTGCTGACAATCCAAACATCTAGCAACAAACTCATGGACCTCATTCTTCAAACTCGACTAGTGATAGAACTTCTAAACAATAATCAATGTCTTATGATATCCCATGTGAATTGAATATAGCTTGACATGAAAATCCCTGAAGATAATATTCCTTAGCTCACTGTTATCTGACACATAAATCATGTTCCAGAATATGACTAAGCCATCCATCGTGAGGTGATACTCCTCATATCTATCACCTTCACCCTACTGTCACAACCCCTTCTTCAGCTGCTAGTACTTGTCATCATGTTGCCTTGCATGCAAGATCCGCTACTATAAATATTTCCCATAAGAGCTCACAACTGAAATATGATTTTTTAGACAAATGGTTTTGTTTAAATGGCTGGTGGAACTCAATATGTTGGCATTGATTTCAACTAGATTAGCATTAAGGTTGGAGGTAGTAGATGTTGGCATTCATAAGCATGTTTTTCAAGGGGAGTCCCATGATTGCTACAATATTATGTATATAATCATCATAGTAGCGAGGTTAGTGGAGAATTAATAAAAAGATGACCATGATGGTTGGGGAGGCTCAAAATTTGGAGGATATTAATTCTTAATAAATTATCTGAGTTTCTCATGAAAGTGGCATAGTTGGAAATATATTTCCAATGGGATGTGGAAGTCTGCAAATGACCCTTTGGATCAAAAGTTATGGTTATTCAAAGTAAGGACCTTTAAGCCATAAGTAGTAGTGCCTGGAAACCCGGAAGGCTCGGAATCTCAGAGGTTTATTTAAAATAATTATGATATGGAATTGACATGGGGTAGCGGGAACAATGCCCAAAATCCCGAAACCTTGGAATCCTGGAGGCTCAGAACCCCGGAAACCTGGAAGCCCACAAGGTATATGGAATTCACTTTAAAATGTTAGGGGCATGCAAGATCCAAGTTTCGACTCTACGACAATATATATATATATATATATTCCTGTGGCCCAATGGATGTCTAAGCAGTGGTTTTTGCATGTTTTGGCGGCCAAGGGATTTCAGGCCAAAATAAAAAGAAAAGTGTGATGGATGAATAAGGTCAAGGTCTAAAGGTTGTTCTTAAGAATTTTTTTGTGCGTGTTCAGTGACCATAGGCCTACGATCTAATAACAAAGAAAAAAACACTGCGAACATATGTTTGAAGGCGTGAAACAAGACGACATTAAATTTTCAGTGGTACACATTAGTGGGCTAGTGCTCGGAAGCCTGGATGCATGTAACTCTTATGAAATGTTTTCAAAAAATGTTACAGGCACTAGAGAATTCTGAAATCCAACTCAATTGTAGCATATGATTAAAATGCATGGATGATTCGACAACTTTGGAAATAATTCCTTCATATTTGGTTGTTATGCCATAATTGGTCTTGGCCATAACTGGACAATCAAAAGCCTGTGACAACCAGGAAAATGTGCACAGGAGGGTTGGTGGTTGGATTAATGGCAATCGTAAATGTCTCTGGATTAAAATACATGGAGGACCACAGTCTATAGAATCGAATAATGAGGCATGATCCATACAGAAGTAAGTCTCTTTTGTTCTCACTCACATGCCCTGAATAATTAAATGAAGGAAATAGATTAGGGACACTATACCAGAAAATTGATGGGCTCTGATGGAGTGTTGTAGCTAAATAAGGAATGAGAAACATACTTGGAATATGAGTTGAGCTTTATGGAGACTTAAGAGGAATGGAGGACCATGCTATTTTTGCAGGAAGAATTCAATAAAGGTATTTTTTACTGTACTGGGACGACTAATATTTATTTCTTAGCATGAAGAGACAATCAGATGCCGATTTAGTAATTTAATGAAACTACAATGGTTGAATTAATAATTCCCATTTACAGAGTTAAATGTAGTTACAATGGCCTTTCACTTTGATGTAAAAACAACATGCAGAATAATTCTTTCAGGTATTGTGTTGCAAATATTGTAGAGACAACAGAGATGACAGGAGGATAATAGAGACAACATCAACCATTGTGAAGAAGAGGAACAAACCCATGATTACCATTGAGCAAGTGGGGCGATGCAACAACTATGTTGAATCTAAGTGTGTGAGGAGAATAGAGCCATGTGCCTAGAGGTAACTATTTTTATAGTGGAGTCGAGGGCCAAGACTAGAGATAGTCAAGTAATGGAGAGGGAAGTGGAAAGTGGAACTATAGAGCAAATGGAAAGGAGCTAGCGCGGCAATAGATTGGGTTTAAATTTCTAAGTGTTTGTATTGGCTATTGTTTTTTGTCTGAAAATTGTATGAAAAGCATAACAGTGGCTAAAGAAGGTAGTGGCATACATTCATAAGAGGTTGGTGCCTCATGGAAAGTGGCGGCTTGCTATCTTAAGGAAGTTGGGGTCTCATGTGAGTGGGTTCTCACAAACAAATTAATGTAATTAATTGGGTGCTTAATTTATATGATAATAACAAACATATTAGTGGTTTTATCCCTTTGGGTTTCCACGTAAAAATGCCTACATCAATATGTGTGTTGCTGAATTGATGGATTGCATTCTCATTTGAATTGTTTAATTTACTATACATCTATATTGGAGTCTAAATTATATCACAAGTAACTGGTGGAAGTAAAAATAAATATAAGAATTTAAATTAAACTGCAAGAACCTCATTATTTTTTATTCACCCCCTTCTCAGTAATTCCTTATTCCAACAATTAGTATCATAGCCAAGTTTCAATCAAAAATAGATTAACCACTAGAAGGTAGATCCATTTAAGGAATTATGTCTATAAAAGAGAGTCAGGATGCTTACTCAAGTAAGATACCAGTCTTTGATGGGACTAACTATGCATTTTGTAAAGTTAGGATTGAATTCTATCTTATGTCCCTAGGGGTAGATGTTTGGAGCTATGTATTGGTAGATTATGATGTCCATGGTGTCCCTCCCACGGATGCAGATAGTGAAAATGTGTATGGAAATAATGCTAAAGCCAATAATTCCATTATATTTTGCCTTGGTCAATTTGAACTTATAAAATTTATGCATTGTAAGTTTTCTAAGGAAGCATGGGTCAAGCTCAACCAAACTCATGAAGGAGATGAGAAATTCAAGTATGCCAAACATCAAACCTTCAGAATGAGGTTTGAGAGCTTAATATTGAGTGAAGAAGAAAGAATAACAGAGTACTTCCTCAAAGTTGATGAAGTAACCAATATGATTAGAGGACTTGGTGAAGCTATCCAGGAGGATGTAATTGTTCAAAAGGTCTTAATATCTCTACCTATGAGATGTAATTCCAAAATCTCATCCATTGAGGATATTTATGATCTAAAGAGTCTCATAATGTACTAGTTGCTTAGTACTCTCACAACCTACGAGATGAGAGTATGAAAAGAGAATATTGAACGAAAGGAGGAAACTTTCAAAGTGTCTGATCATCAAGAGTGTTACAGCTGCAAATTTGATCAGGAGTTAGTGCACTTTCCCAAGAAAATCAAGCATGGTTAAGGAAAGTAGAAAGGGAAGCTACCCTTAAAATTATTTGACTATGGAAGAGCTGGCCATTTTTCATCCAAGTTCCCTTACAAATAAAATATAGAAAAGGAAGATTATAAAAAGTTTAGAGGAAAAGCTCAGCAACATCAAAATAAGAGGCCCTCTACTCCAAAGAGGAAAGCTTGGGACCAAAGTCGGATAATGAAAATTCCTTAGAGGATGATTAAAATGAGTGGTTATTCATGGAATTTGGAGTTGACTCTAAGAAACAAAATATTACAAGCTCTAAAGAAAAAGAAGAGGAAGGAGTGGTGGACTTTTAAGAGGAACTCATTAGTGCTCTTTATGAGGTAAAGAAGGCCAAAAGAAATAAAAATTAGCTAAAAGAGAAGTTGAAGCATGCTAAAGAAGGTATGTATAATGTAGACAGTGAGGAATTTTTTTATCAAAAAAAATCAAAATAAGAAACCATTAGAAGTAAAGACAACTTAGCTCTTATACTAGAAGAATAAGAAAAAAAAAGTGAAAAAATATAAGAGGAGAATGCACATCTAAAACAGGAGTTGATCAAAGTAAAGAAGGAGATGATCCCAAAGACATGTAAAGAAAATATTCTATCCCTGAAAGTTAAATTAGAATATGTGAAATGAAAGGAAGAAGTTCATAATAATCTAATCCATGAATGGGAAGAAAACTGTGAGAGTCTCAAGGAAAAAATTGTCTCTCTTAAAATGAATCTCGAGAGACTGGAGACCGAGAAGGGTGTAAATGAAAATTTTGCAGAAGGGAAAATAAAGGTATATCATATTCCGAATATTCAAAGGTATTCAAAAAACAAGACAGGTCTCAAATATTCTAGACCATTGGAATATTCTATGAGAAAGATGAACTTTAGGTCTGCATGATTTGAGGAACCTTGGATCTATGCAAAGGTTCTTTAAATAAGAATCAATGAAGATTAAAAGGTAGCAAGCAAGAGAGGAACCCATCACTGGAACAAGAATTCCAACTTCTCAAAGGATTCATACCAAAGGAGAATGAATCAATTAGAAAGACAAGAAAGGTGCCTTCATGTACAAAATCATGAATGTTCCATCTTTAGGTACTCTAACTCATTTATGGTCATTGTTATAAATTTAATATATTTGGATATAAAGCTATTGTTTGTAGAAGAGTCAAAGTTGAAAGAGATGAAAATTTCATATACAACAAGTATTGGAATTTTAAATCTCAAAACTCTCCTTCTAGAAATAGAAATCGCTTCTCTTTTGAATGATGATCTTGAATTCTAAAAATGTAATCATTTTGGGCACAAGTTGAGTGAATTGAGAAGTAGATTTGAGTATTCATCTAAATCCAAAAATTATTGGCATCCAACCTTTCCAAAGGATAAGAATAATTGGAAATGTAAGTCTGGAAATCACATGGAATGTGAGCTTGCTATGCGAAGACATGATATAGAAAATGATGGTATATGGATAGTGGTTGTTCCAAGCATATTATTTGGGATACAAGTAAATTCATGTCTCTAAAGGAAAAGGGTGGAGGGAGCAATGTCACATTCAACAACAATTCTCTAGAAATAATTAAGGGTAAGTGCATAGTCACTCTTGATGAAAATACTAAATATCAAAATGTGTTATATGTATAGGGTCTCAAGCACAACTTGCTCAATGTGAGCTAGATGTGTGATAATGGCTATAATGTGACCTTTCGATCTAAATACTGTGAGATCTGAAATTAAGAGAATGGAAAGCCGGTGAGAAAGAAATTTAGAACTCACAATAATGTATATGTGTTTGATAAAACGAGAGTAAGTTACTACTTGAGCAAGAAAAATCAAACCTAGTTGTGGCATAAGAGATTTGGTTTGAATGAACTTTGAAATATTGATAAATGTGAACAAGATAGGAGTTGTAAGAGGACTTCCAAGGTTGTCAAGGCTCGATAATTCAATATCTAAGTCTTGTCAATTTGGCAAGTAGACAAGGACATAATTTAAGACAAAGGATTTTTCACCATTTAAAGCTCTAGATCTTATTCACAATGATATTTGTGGCCCTACCAGGATAAGAATCCCAAGAGGAGAAAATTATTTTATGTTACTTATCCATGAATTTACCAAAGCCACATGGATAATGCTCTTTAAAGGAAAATTAGAAGCTCTTAAACATTTTAAAACATTCAAAGCTGACATGGAGAATGATAAAGATATAAAGATTAAATGTTTAAGGTTAGATAGAGATGGAGAAGTCACTTCGAGAGAATTTGAAGAGTATTGTGAAGAACATGGTATAAGGAGATAGTATTATGTGGCCAGAACTTCACTGTTGGGAAAAAATAGTAAGAGGGGGTGGGGGGTGAATCAATATTTTAAACTCACTTTAACTTTTCATTTTCTTATTATGAGTTATGTACGCTACTCTAATTCATACAACCATCATATATGTGTGACTTTAGTGAAAGAAAACAACATATATCGAGTTAACCAATTCTTCATAAGTTCCATCAGATCCTTATTTTTAACCAGTGCATTATTAATTCACTAGACATATAATATCATTAGAGAACTTTTGAGGTCTAAATGGGCTTCCTAAGAAAATGTACAACCAAAATAAACTTTAAAGAACCAATAGGATTCAAGATGATGATGTCAACCATGGGGGGTTATTCACCATTTTTGGGGTAAAAAAGTAAGAAGATTAAAAAATAATAAAATAATAAACATACGTTTTCAACTTATATCCCTAAGGTTTTACTCAAATTTCAAGCCGGAGTTCTCGTTGGATGTAAAATTTAATTATTCATCGAAAGATTACCCATTTTTCATAATTTCGATGGATCGTGCTACACGAAAAATCAGAAATACATAAAATAACGTGATGGAAATTTTTGGGCATGTCTTTTGGCCATAATAACGCACCTTCCACATTTAAATGTTTTATGAATTACGTTTTCAAACCCTTCTTTAGAAATTTTGTGTTAGTGTTTTTTGAAGATATACTAATCTACAACAAGTCTTGGAAGGATCATGTTCAACATTTTGACAGAGGTCTCAAACTATTGCATGAGAAACAATTATATGCAAAAAGATCCAAATGTTTCTTTGTAGTACATGAGGTGGAATATTTAGTTCATATTGTACCTCATGAGGGTGTTAAGGTATACCCCAAAAAAATTCAATTCATTAAGGAATGGAAAGTCCCCACAACCATAAGGAATCTTCGAGGATTTCTCGGGTTGACAGGGTATTATCACATGTTTGTTAAGAATTATGGGAGAATAGCATTACGTCTAACATAGTTACTGAAGAAAGATGCATTTTAATTGGACTCTAGAAACCACTAATGCCTTTGAACATTTTAAAGAGGAAATGTGTCAATTTCCAGTCTGAGCTACTCCAAAATTCACAAAAACCTTTATTATGGAATGTGATGCCTCGGGAAATTGAACTGGTGTTATTTTCATGGAAGAATTAAGATCCATTTCTTTTGAAAGTCTTCCAAACAAAGGAAAGTATTTAAACAAAACTATTTATGTGTAACGCCCTCTTCCTGAATCTACGCAATTAATCGTCCAACTGGGGTAAAAATTTGACGAGAGGCTACTAATACGAGATTCAACCTCCTAGGTGACCCTAAGGAAGTGGAACTGATAGAAACATGACAAGCATACATTGTACATCATCCATGACTCCCCCAGGAGCTAACCCAACCTTCCAGACCTCTTTCCCCTAAGTCACACTGACCATTTGGATTCTTTGAGCGATAGCCGTAGGCATAACACTGCATTCCAGTGGCTGGGAGGCTATATCCACAAGCATAGCACTGCAAGCCAGTGGACAGGGCCTCAAAAGCTTAGTTTTGTGATCGCAAATCTGATATTTGAGCCACTTTTTCAGGCCTAAAGCCTAGGCCACTTCCAAAACTTCATGAAAAGTTCACATAATAAATGAAAACAATACGGTGATGTAGAAGCAATCACATCAACAAGAAATCATCTAGACCCCTCCTTGCCATCACATGAATTTTTTCAAATATGTCACAAACATTGAATGTACCGGTGTAAACAACAAATTTAAACATAGGGGTCTCATACGTAACTGAGAATCGCCAAGAAGCATATATCCCTTACATCATTAGCTTCAATAGGATCTATTTTACCATAGAAACATTGTGCATTCATTTGCAAGTAAAAACATAGATAGAGCGTGCATGATCATTTATCAAACACATGCTTATAACTAGCACAATAACAATAGAAATACCATAGATACAACAACAATAGAATCCACATAGATACCAACACATTTTTATACCAAATATCAAAGGAATGATCTTTTCACTACTGAATGTAAAAACCATCCAGAGATGGGACTTCCATGTTCCACCTGACCAAATATTGGCTCAACAAAATCTCTCTTCAGCCAATCACCCCTGTGCCATATTACAAGCATGAATGTGGGACTCAAACCAAAAGAACCAACCAGGGCATCCCAAGGTTAAACCACCTCGCCCTCATCAATAATAAAACAATCTTTACCATGATCTACACCAGATCACTAGGCAAACACAAGCATGGATATCACTAGATTCTCTCTGCCTAAAACGTGGGGAATTTTTCTGTCTCCTAGTCTCTCAAGCTTTACCGCAACCCATCGTCTGAATTAGGGGTCATTAGTCCCTAAAATGAGACATACTATCTAGGATTTATTTTATATCCAAAACCTAAGATTCCTAGGCCTAAATGGAGAGAAAACCACCTCTCAGGATTTACCGCAATCCAAACCTAGATTACTGGGCCCTAAACCAAGGCAACACATGAACCGGTTCCATAATCATTTGGAGATCCCCCTCACTCGGCTTCGAATCCATCCAAAAATCCAACTAAAACAAACATGAGAAGTCCACCACACCATGGATATCCATAAATGGAAATTTTAGGTTGAATACACTTCCATACCTAGAAAAAACCCATGCCAAGACAACAAGGAACCACATGCAATGCCATGCATGCCAAATCTAGCAAGGAAATTATACATGAAAATCAATACCTGCAAAGAATCCTGTTGTAGCTTCTTGATTCCTACTCCTCCTTTCTTGCTTCCCCCTTCTTCTTATTTCCTTGCCTTTCTTGCTTGAATCCCAAAGTGCTTCAAGAAACTTTAAGTGTCCAAGAGAGAGAGAGAGAAAGAGAATAATGAGAGAGCTCCAAAAAATGCATTGACCAAAGGTACCAACTGATCCTCAGAAACCTTTTTATAGAAGAGGCCTCTATTTTCTTCATTTTCTATTATTTTCCTTCATTTCCTCCTCTCATGCAACATGTGACCTTTCATCTCCCTTTTCTCCTAATTTTCATTATTTCCATAAATAATTGTACCAAATATTCCATTTTTCCTTTCCAAATCCTTTGCCTTTTCCCTTTCCAATTTCCTTAGCCATAATAAACCAAATCAACACCAACTAGGATTTTTTGCCCAACATTCAACTAGAAATAAGCCTACCATCAACCGTGGTTATTATTTTTAACTTTATTACATCTAATTTTCACCAGGGTTGTAACATTATGAGAAGGAAATGTTGGAAATACTACATGCACTAAAGAAATGGCTGACTTAACTAATGGGAAGACACTTCAAGGTAAAACATATCATAATAGTCTTAAATAATTTTTAGAACAAAGATGATCTTCATAAGAGAAGAAAAAATGGGTGCAAAGATGTTGGGTTATGACTTTGAAATCATCTACAAAAAACGGAAGAAAAATCTGGTTTCATATGCACTCTCAAGAAAGGATGAGGATGTGTAAGCACTTCTTTGTTCCATTTCTATTATCCAACCTGAATGGATAACCAAAGCAAGGGATGAATGGGAGATTGATGAAGAGTTATAGATACTCATTCAAAAGTTGCAGCAAGATCCCAATACATATGATACATTTAGTTGGAAAAATGATTCATTATGGTACAAAGTTCGCTTATATCTTTGTAGGATTTCCCAACTCAAACAAAATATAATTTTGGAATTTCACACCTCTCCCATAGGAGGGAACTCAGGATTTTCAAAAACTTACCATAGGGTCAAGAAGGATTTTTTTTGGGATGGCCTTAAATATGATATTCAAACATTTATGGGAGAATTTTTGGTTTTCCAACAAAATAAAGTTGAGACAATTAAGGCCCCGAGTCTGTTACAACCTTTAGCCATTCTAAGTCGGCATTGATAGTTGGTATCAATGTATTTTATCACATGTTTACCCAAGTCTGAATGAAAGAGTGTCATCATGGTAGTAGTTGATAGACTTACCAAGTATCCACAATTTTGTGAATTATCTCATCCTTTTAAATCCAGTACAGTTGCTACTGCATTTAAGGAAACAATTAAAAATCTTCATGGAAAGCCAAAGATTATAGTAAGTAACAGAGATCCAATTTTCACTGGAAATATTTGGATGGAATTATTTTCTTGTCTTGGTACTCAATTATCTCATAGCCCATCTTATGATCCTCAATCCGATGGGAAAACAGATAGAGTGAAAAAATGTTTGGAACTATATCTTTGCTTCTTTGTATATGATAACTAAACACAATGGTTTAAGTGGTTACCTCTAGCTGAATGGTGGTATAACACTTCCCTCGATACTGCAACATAAATGACCCCATTTATGGAACTTTATGGATATCATCCACCATATACCATATCATATTTAAGAGAAAATTATAAGTTTCAAGTAGTGGAAGATCAAATCGAGAATCAACAACAATTTCTCCAACTCTTAAAGGATAACCTCACTCTAGCACTAAATCGAATGAAACAACACAAAAATCATCATCACAGTGAAAGAAGTTTTGATGTAGGTGACTGGGTATTTGTTCATCTACAACCATACAAAAAAATGTGTCTCAATCAATCTAAGAAGGACAATAAATTATCACCCAATTACTATGATCCTTACAAGGTATTGCAAAAGATTGGTTCTATGGCATACAAATTGGAGTTTTCTGTATCTTCCCAAGTTCACCCAATTTTCCATGTTTCATGTTTAAAGAAGGCTATTAGTGAAAATATTCCATTTCAAACAATTTTTCCATAACTTTATGAAGAAGGAAAAATCATATTGGAGCCTGAAGCAGTCATGAAAACAAGAACATGACAACTACAAAATTGATCAATTTTAGAGTATCTCATTAAGTGGAAGAACTTATCTGCTAAATTTTCCACATGGGAGGATAATAATTTTATACATAAGCATCTAGAAGTACTCAAGCATCGATGACAACACCTTTTTGAAGGAAATGGGCATGGTAGATCCCTATAATACTAGTGTAGACCCCTTATTGTTATTGTTGTTCCCATGTAGCCCGCATATTGTTATTTTTGTGCCCCATAGAAGCCCACTATTGTTATTGTTGTGCCCTTACATTATTATTGTTATGTAGGCTCTTATTATATTGTGACCACTTAGACTCCTTTATATAGAAAGGAGGTCTTGTCATTTGTATCATCCAAGAATAGTTCATTTATGTAATGTAAAGGAGGTTTCCCCCTCGAAGAGGATAATTTTTAAGTCATTGATCTATCTTTTATTTTATTTTGTGAATTGGTTGCATAACATTGACGAGATAAAATAACCATTGTCGCTCCCATTATTATGGGAAAATACCATGGTAAAGACCCTTGATATTCAAATTATCACGGTTCATATTTTGTGTGTGACTTTCCCTAGTAGGACTTGCGTATGTATGCGACCTTGATTCACAAGACCCATTTATACTCTCTCAAACTTTACCTTTACCATCCATCTGTCTTTGAACTGTCATTTCTCTATATGATACCATATTATCACAATTTTGGCATCAAGTACATCTTTATCAATCAGGTTTCCATCAAGGACAACATATTAGCCATAATGCCAACAATCTCCCCCTTTGGTAATGTCGTTAGTATTCTTTGAAGAGATAAAATAACCTTTGTTTCTTTGATTACTATGGGCCAATACCATGGTAAATACCCTGGTTATTCAAATTAACACGATTCAGATTTTGTACATGAATTTCCCTTGTAGGACCTGCGTATGTATGCGACCTTGATTCACAAGACGTGTGTATGCTTTCTGAAACTTTACCTTTACGATCCCTATGTCTTTGAACTATCATTTCTCTGTATGATGTCATATTATCACAATTCTGAAATCAAGTACATATTTATGAATCAGGTTTCCATAAAGGACAACACATTAGCCATAATGCTAACAATTTCCCCCTTTGGACTTGATGACAACCACTTTGGTGTTTGGTCACCACCTATAAATACCTGCAAACATGCCTGTAAATACCAAGAATTATCAACAATATTCTCTCCAAACATTCTTCCCCAAACACCAAGATTCTCTCCCAATTTGACATCAAGGGAAAAAGGGTTAAACAATTTTGAATGATGGCTTCTCTTCCCCTTTATAGAGAGGATCATTGTAGGTATGATATGTTGCATATGAAAGCTGTATATTGACCATCCTCCCATTGATCATATGTTGGACCATCTAAATATATCTATTAAAAGTACAAGGATTTATGACTCAACCAAATATGACCTTTCCTATCACAAATGAATAATTATTACATCAATCACCCAACACAGTGGGGTTTCATATTTGACCCAACTTTACATCAATTTCCCAAAATAATGGGATTACATATATAAAATGACTTGTTATGAATATCCCATACATGACTGAATTTTACAATGATTTATAGCATGGGTATTTTTAAGAGACATATATGACACTTATAACCAAAACATGTACCTCAACAATGAGGTAGTAGGATCATGATACTCATTAGTAGCCATCATACACCATATAGGAACCTACAACATGAACATCTAATAGCAACAGCATATAAGCAACATGAATATCCCGATCATCAAGAAGCTATGTAAGATAAATATGTAACATCAATCTTTCCAATATCATCAACATGTGACCAAATATGCAATGCTTCCAACCATCACCAATCAACTGCAATAGGAGCATAAGATATTGCATTAAATTAATGTCAGTAACTCATACCCTTGACCACATATCATCAAGGTCAACATGCTCTTTCCATATATAGGAAGAGCCATAATCCATAGGCAACAATATCAATCCCTTGAACCACAATGCCATCATATTATCTCCATGAGTCCATAAAATACAAGGAGAACCTTCAACATCAATAATGACCATAACATATACTTAATCAAGTGTATCAAGTATAACTATCACACCATAAGAAACTTCACCAAAATTCAACTCAGGTAATCATCCATAAGATCACTATCTGCAATTCACCCATCAACGATAACCCCATGACATAGAGACAACAATATGTAGATATATTCTCATCAATGAGAGATGCCAACAATAGTGAGTAATCCATGTAATTATCAGGAGACCATAATTCCAAAAATGTACTATTAGAGACATAGTAGATGCTCCCCATGATCTGTGCCACTTTCATCCATCTCAGAGAAACATATGAAACTCTATAGATCAAAAATTGTGTAGATACACAGCTATAATTTATTAGATCTATGTACACAAAGTAAACTGTGATTGTTTATAGTCACAACTCCCACTGATCCTATACTCTTTGTTCCTGTTCACTGTTAGTTCACCAGATGCAATGTCAATAATACCAAAAAATCATCAAAATAATATCAAGCCAAATTAGAGAATCATCCCCAAGATACTCATCCATAGACCCCCTTGAGATCATAAACTATTGATCTTGTTGACCTGATAATCACCACATACTCTTTATGAGGTTATGTACATCACATTCACTTATGCAATCATTGTTAGAATATTGTATTAATTAAAATACACTGTAGTGGGGAATATCTTCTTTTATTATGAATCTAATGAAGAGGAACTGTCCCTCTCATTTCTTCCCGAGTTCTTCTTTACTAGCACATACACTATATTTGGATTTATGTATCCTCTTGTTATAATATTTCCAGTTTCTTCATCTATAATATTGAATTTAGTTGATGTAAACAAAATTATACGTTATTTGTCAACTAATTGGCCTACTCTTAGAATATTTTGTTTTAGGCCTTGAACTAACAATGCATTAGTTGTTTTTCTATACTTGTCAAGTTTGGCTCTTCCTTTTCCTAGAACCTTTTTTAGAACATTATTTCCAAGAATAACTTTACCATATTTATTTTTCTTAAGAGATTCAAAATTCTTCTTATTTCAATTCATGTGATGAGAGAATCCTCTGTCTATGTACCATTCATCTTCATCTTCAAATGATCAAATAGAAACACCACACCTTATTTGTTAGTCCTCTTTTTGCTTGATACGAGAAGTGCTAGTGGATCCATATTTTTGAGGACTTCTGGTAACAATATTCTTTTCTAGTTTCTTGATATGTTATTTGTGGAGATGCATTGACTTGTTCTGCATTCTTTTTCTACATTCCCAAACTTATTATAAGTATAACATCTTAAATGACCAAAAAATGGGGCAAATAAATCATAATATTTTGGTTTCATATTCCTCTTATTGCAATCAATAGTTTTGTGACCAAACATGTTTCAAGGAAAAAAAACCCTTAAAGAAACCTGAGTACATGGGAGCTAATGATCTTCCTATGAATATGCTTCTACAATTGGCTGTAAAGTGTCCAAATTTATGACATATTAAACATTCAACGTCATCGATCAGAGGAGATAATTTATTAATATTTCTATTATTGGGAGCAAATGATTTCCTTTGAAAATTCATTTTCCTTGGATCTTGATCTAGTTGACTTCTTATCTCTTGATCAAGGATTTCAAACCTTTCCTTGTTAACCTTCAAGTTCCTTGCACAATCTTATGAGCTATATTCTCCTTTTACAATTTCATAAAATCCAAGACCAGATTTAATGGGGGGAGACCTTTCACTACTAAGAATGTTATACAAAATATTAGTATTGTCTTGAAATATCGATTGCTTATCCTTTTCTTATAGCTTACCTTCTAGAATACATACCTCAACCTATTTTTCACCTATATACTTTTCCAATTTATTCTCAACTCAATGGTCTCATTCTTAAGCTCATTTTCTTGTTCTTCAAATACTTGAATAATCTCATCATATCGTTTGTTTGAATTTTCAAGATCGGATTTGAGAGGGCATTTCTGCTTCAAGTTCTCCACAGTAATTGGTTCTTTCTTAATATCCTCAGTTGTTGAATCTTATTTATTCACTTTATTTCTTAATTATGCTACTTCATCCTGCAATGTTTGACATTGATCTCCCTTTTCCTTATAGTGCTTCCTCATTCCTTCTTCAAATTTTCTTCCTTCTTCCAACTAGTTCTTTAACCTGATAATACCTTCTTTGCAGGTATGATCGCTTTCATCAAATATTTTTAGTAATTTTTGATGATCTCTATTCTCATCTGTGAGCCTTTTAATATCTACTTCTAGGGCCATCATTTTTTAATCTGATTTTTCTGCATAATTCCTATCTTCACTTTTACCCAAGAAGGAAATATCAATTGATTCATTGTCATCATCACTACATAAGATGAAAAATGTGATATCATTTATAAATTTTCATCATGTCTAAAATTAAGAAAATAATCCATACCTCGTGATTCTTCATCACTATATTCACTAGCTTCTTCATTCTTGATCACTAGAAAGAGGGGTGTTCCTGTAGCTAAATATTTACTGACATCAATAATTGTCACTTCATCTGACATATCACTTTCACAATTTTCTTGGATTGAATTCTTCCTTTGAGTTTCCTTCTTATTTTGCTTCTTTCCCATCGTCCCTTATCCACTCCAAGCAACTAAGCTTCAACTGAGGTGACTTGTTCCAATACCAATTGTTAGGAAAAAATACCGAGAGAGGGATGGGGGAATGAATGAATATTTTAAACTCACTTGAAATTTTATTTTTCTTATTCTATGTTATGTACGTTATTGTCATTCATACAACAAGCATATGTACACGAATTTAGTGAAATTAGACATTGTATATCCAGTTAACCAACTATTCATATGTTCTCCAAGAATGTTTTTAAAGAATTCTTGGTATTTTTGACACCTGGGAAGGGAACATAGAAATATGTTACCATTCCCCTCCATGGGATGGGTTATTGTAAGTCCTCAACACTTGAGATCTAAGATCTGTCTCTCTTGATGGTGTAGAAAACCCAGACAAAAAATGGAACTCAAAGGGAGCTCACAAGAAAAATGGTACCAAAATATGACAATGATGGAGGATCAAAGTAAGACCAAAAGTATAGATCCAGAGTGATCTTTAGGCAACAAAAGGTAGAGAGTGAATGGAAAAAACCTTCTATTTATAGCAAAATATTGAGTTAATCTAGATATTGGTGCATAATTAAAATATTATTAACCAAATCTAGATCCAAATTTTATGGAATATCTTATTATATTTATTGGAGGGAAAAAGAATTTGAATTTGGTCAAATCCCTTTATTTTTAAATAATAAATAAATAAATGATTCATTTATTATTTTAAGGATGTGGCTGAGTAATAATTAAATAAATAATGATTTATTCAATTATTTATAAATGATTTAGTCAAATTTAACAAGAAATATTATTTAAATAAGGTTTAAATAATCATTCCTAGAAAATAATAAGATAAATAATGATTTATCTAATTAATTTTCCTGTTTTGGGTTAAATATGACCAGGAATATTAATTAAACTATTGTTTAACTAATTATTTCTTGAGGAAAATCAAACAAATATTGATTTATTCAATATTTCCTCACAGGGTTTCCTATTTAGACCATAAACAACTTAATAAATAAGGATTACTAAGTTATTTTTGATAGTGAAAGAAATTTTACTTCGGGTAAAATTGGCCTTACATGGTGTACTTTGGTCCATCTAATAGTAATACGTTAGATGACCAAAAATTGGTGTAACAGATTGCCCCCCAGCATGCGAGCGTTAGAAGCTAATCATATGACGAAGTATGTTGTAAGAACTCAATCACTAGACATCGAAGGGGAAGTCAGAGAGAGAGAAATATAAGGTAGACCAAAGTGCTAGAGGACTAGACCCTGAGGAGGCAAGACTTACAAGTATGACAAGTCTCTTTTATGAGTGAGTACCTGTGTTATAGGCGGCAGAGGAGGCATACCTATGCCTGCCGAGACAAAGTACAAAAAATAATGCGTCTAGTAAATAAGGGACTGAACTATATAGTACATGCTGGCATGAACATGAGCCAGATAAAAACATGATAATGGATCCCACATACATACTGTGTCTGGGATAATAGCCATGAATTATACAATAATATCTGAGTACATGAGATATAAGTACAACCAAAGTGCCCCTGTAGATAGGAAAGGGCTCTGAAAATCTGACCGATACATGCAAACTAAAAGCCGTTGCAAGCGGTTGAGGCCAACATCATCAAACATAGGGAGCTACATCAAAGGCTGTAATGAAGAGTTCATTCGGGCATGTGGGGGGATACTTGAAGTGCCACCCCCTCATGAGTTCTGAAACATCTCACACACACTTGGGAATCACTGGTACAATCTGCTACATCACTAAACCATCAAGTATACAGATATCGATCATGTTGTAAGGAGCTGGAGCTGAGAAAAAATCAAGTGAAAGGGAAATAAGGAGTTCCTTTTCTTGATCCGAGGCATCAAATAAGAGTGGAAGTTGGAACCAAGGTACACTACCTTCCAGACCTATCTTCTGGAATGAATGATATGATGTTAGAAAAAGGAGGTCTGCCATAGGTGAGGCAAAAAGGGATCCTCAACTAAGGCACGAGAGAAAATAGTAGAGCAACTGAAAAACTGACACTGGGGATGATGATGAAATGGGGGGTATTGAGTAGCAGACAGACGACTTCCCTTGTTAGAGCATAAAGGGCATGGATGACCTGGAAAAAACTGACACAATATTAAAGGGGATAGGGGACAGTAGGACTGAAGGCCATAATGTGCGACACGAGAGAAGAACCAAGCAATGAAGGATGGAGAACTATAGTAGGATACAAAGGGACTCAGGATAGACTCCATGAAGGCGATGATGACTCAACTTGGATGCTCTAAAGAAGGGTGACTAGATGATGTTGCCACAGAGGAAAGGTCCAATGGGGACCATAAAGACATGAGTACAAGACGGTTACTCATGACGAAAATCGACACGAGCATGGACAAGTATGGAGGCAAAGTGGTGCCCTAAGTACAACTGGTGCAAGTGAAGAAATTCGATTTTGAGGAGTGGTGAAGTGACCCTTCTTGGACAAAATGTGTCTAGGTGAAGTACCAAATCACAAAAAAACAACAAATACCCATTTGAGAGCTTGGTGAGAGCTTTCAAACGGTACAAATGATTTGTCAAATTGAGCTACGGTTTGGCCGCAGCAGGTGAAAGAAAAATCTGGGGTTTCTCTTTTAATAAGGCATTTTCCCTCCAAATTCACTCATTTGCAAGTGTAGTTGTGGTGAATGTAGAGAGGAGAGAAGGACCTAAATCTTGTAGCGACCGTAGCGGACAAACCGACCATTGGAATCGAAATCCATCAGTTGCAGGTAAGAGGCCTAACCCTACTCTCTCATTGCAGTGGATTGAAAGTTCAGTTTAGGTGCCCAGAGCTTAGGGACAGACCCCTGCTCTTCTTCATGGTCGGGTCACACTTTTTGGGTAGAAAAGTGTGACCTGTCCCAAGATTTGGTCTGAAAAGTGCGATCTGACAGAGAGGGGTTTTTTTGTGTAGTTTTTTGGCTAAGACCTGGGTTTTTATGTTTGAATGCAGTCTTTCCTTTATGTACACTGACAAATATGATGTTTTTGTGTAGATATGGTAGAATTATGGATCAACTGGAGAGAGAGAGACATGGGCACATGATGGTCAGAGATCCGGGAGGATCATGGTGTCCACAGTGCATTGGCCATGTTTAGGGTCCTGAAGTTTGTGGAGAACCCTTTGATGAGAGCTAGGGAGCCCTTGTTGGCCTAGATTGTTAGTTATTGGGATCTGGACCATGAGGTCTTTATAGTGCAGGGGCATCGGATTGAGTTGACGGTCTAGGATATATATTTTCTGACTGATCTCCCACTACTTGGGATGGTTGGGAATACTCAGCTAATGTTACGACGAGGGCAGAACATCATGGAGTTTGTAGAGCGCCATTGTCTACCAGATCTCCATGTCAAGGGGACATAGATACCGATTGTGGATCTAGAGAGGTTAGAGACCCGTGATGTGGCCATGGCGGTGTTGCGGATCCTAGGCAACCAGGCACTCCACCACATCACTGGAGGGCAGATGATGCTTATTGAGAGTGTGTTGAGTGGGACCTACTATGGGTGGGCTTAGATGATGCTGTCATCATTGAAACAATATTTTTCGCTATGAAAACGGAAAGTGAACCATAGCTGTGCATATGGCACAGTGTTGTGCTTGCTCTTCTTTGAGAAGATCCCGACACTTCAACCTCGCATACACATCCAAAATGGGGGCCCTAAAGAGTCCAGGATGCACCAGTGGGGGCGGCTACTGTGCAGAGGAGGAGGTGCGGTGGTTGGATGGGTACCCGAGCTCTTTTCTCATTGGGATCAAATGCCACTATACATAGACGACTATCCCTATAGTGGGATGAGTTATTTTTGGGACCCCAACTTACCACTGCCACCTAGTCGAGTATGGGGGCCCAATGTTAGGTGACAAGTTGCTAATATTTTATGTGCATTGTAAAGTTTCAGAATATTGTATATGGTATTGATTCTTTTACATTTGGTATGCAGATATAGCACCTGTAATACCAGCTAGGTATATGGGACAGCCTGCAGTATCAGGAGCTATAGGACCTAGTGGATCAAGAGCGCCACAAAATGAGGATGCAACAGCCCTCCTGGAGCACATCCCTCGTAGATGTGAGAGGCTTATGACCAGTGTTTCAGAGCGCGGCTAGCAAGAATTAGATGACCAGTACATAGAGCCATGTATTGGTCTACCCTCGGGTGGCGAGGGGTCATGCAGTGCATGGTGATGGCCAAACAGGGGCTGCGCGATCTACGAGCTACAGGGGCAGAGCCACTGGTTCGGGATCCTCCAAATAGTGATTAGTGTGTAGGGGGAGGTGGTGCCCCCAGTTTTTTGTTTTTGTAACATGTTATGGGCATGTTATAAGTATCAAATTTAATGGAATCTAAAACATTTTACTATAATGGATATGCATCATTTTGATGGTTTTATGTTATTGGCTTATGTGAAATTTGTGTTCTAAGTGCCAATCTAGAAATTTTTTTGCAATGTTATCTACATAGTGATTTTGTGCTCTAGGTACATGAATGAAAGTAATGATTTCAAATTCATGCATCAAAAGCTTCACTCGTAAATATCTTCTAAAAAGGATAGGATTATGCACACGATAGACACCATTCATTTGCATGACAAGAAGCAACGAATCTAAACGAACATGAAGGTGGAGGATGTGATGGAAAACGGAATCGGCTAATAAACCTCGAATTTCATGGTATTCAACCTGATTATTGGTGGCAGTACCAATGCATACATCGTTGGAGAGAACAAGCGAATGTAAGGGGGTAAAAATGGCCCAACCTGCGAGGCTAGATTCCAAGAGTAGCGACTTACACCATCGGCATAACCGATATAAGGTATGCACTGGGGGTCCATCTGAGGGGTGCCATAAGACAACAAATGAGAGGATGATGAACAATGCTCACAACCTGAGCGCAAGGAATAAATAGAACAGTCACTACTGGAGGGAGTGTTCAGGGTAGGATGTATACCACTCGCACATCGATGAGTAGGTGGTGTGTGGGAGCTACCTTGGGGGCAGCTTGTGCTCAAGCCGTGAAAGTCACCATAGACACGAATGGTGCCATTTTTCTTATGGGCGGGAAGGATGAAGTCAGGGGTGGAAAAGGCTTCCATGATGTCATCATCACAGTAGAAGATGGGGTGACTGGAGGAAGGGATACCACATGATGTGACAAAGCTACCTGACTCACCATCATGAGAAGAAAGGTCCATATGCGCATTGTCATAGGGTGTGATGGAAGAACAAGCAGATAAGGGATCCACTGATGTTAAGCCCAAGGTGATCGCTGAAGGGGGGTCAAGAAAAACAGAAGGGGAAGTCTCAGAGGCAGCTTCCACTGTCGATCTTATGAATGATCATAGGTAGAGGATGGTGGCCATAGGATCCATCATCTCGACATTAGGAGGAGGAATATCAATGGGAGATGGTAAATCCTCAAGATGACCTGAAGCATACTGCACAAGGATGAGAGAGGTGGACTAGTTCTGTTCAATCTCGTACTCCCGAACTACCTCCAAGGAGGTGCAGTAATGCGTGAGGCAGGGACAACGATGTGTATAATGGCCATCGAGATCACACAAAGCACAAGTTTGGTTGGTGTTAATAGTCTTAGGGTTCTTGGATACAGTCGAGGAAGAAACAGAGGCTTCAGGGACTGTAGACTCGAGGAACGCAACATTAACCATGGGCTTGATACGAGGCAACTCGGGACAATGATGGGTGGCATGACCGGCAACATCACACAAAGCACAAGGCTTTGGAGGCTAAGGAGGAGCAGGGTCAGTCAAGGAAGCCTTGTCTTTTGGTGCCTTCTTGTGAGATTTCCCCCCTTTACTTGAATCTTGTGCAATACAAGAAGTTTCTTGTTGAGGTGGTTGAGGCATGGTAGCAAAGGGAGGGGTCATGGGGACCGGTTGAACTGGGGTCAAAGCAAGATAAGGTTTGGGTTAACCAAGTGGGGTATCGGCTGGGGGATCAATGTACCAGATGGGAATCCCCAAGGTTAGGTTAGGAAGAGATAAGGTAGCCATGACAGGTATCGAGAACACTCCATGAAGGGAAGCTAGGAATGGTATCTGACCGAAGGGGTAATGGCTAGGCGAGATAGTTCCGAGATGGTTAAGGCTGGGAGGAAACATGCCGGGAGGGTAGAGAGGATCATGGAAACCAGCTGTAGGTGAAGGGCTAGGAGGAGGGGGTCTAGAAGGCTGAGTCGAAGTGCTAGGAGCAGGTTGCGAAGGGCAGGGCTACTGACTAGCCGAAGTGGGCTGCTTGAGGGAAACCCGAGATGATTGCATCATGCAAATATTCGATGAGCTGGGATCAGAGATAGGAGGAGGAAGACCAGGGAATGAACCAAGCAAAGAGGAGTCTTTGTAGACTCCGGGTGAGACACTGGTCAACGGGTCAATGGTTTTCTTATTGGCCACCGAAGATATGATGGACTTAGGGAAGGACTGAGACTTTGGTTCGTAATATTTCAACTGGTCAATGGTGACTATATTTACATTATGAGGAAAGGAAATCTTGTGGTGAACCACATATGGAACAACATACATCACATAGGTGTAGTTACAACCCAATAGAATGTTATAATATAAGGGGGAATTAATGACCTCCACGTCAACGCAAATGGTCTTGCCCACGAGAGTGATAGGACAATTGTAGAACATGCCAATGGGCTTGGAGGAGTGGCCATCCCATGCTCAGAGGGTGATAGTGGAAGGGTCCAACTCAGGTGATCCGAGTTGCTTCCAAACCGAAGTAGACATTACACAGGTGGATGCCCCCTCATCAATGATATAATGGGAAACATTGGCATTCTAGATCTTGATGGGGATTTGGAAGGCGATGGAAGCAGGAAGAGGAGGATGTTTTGACTGGTCAACATCGAAGATAATAAAACGATCATCTAAAGGATCTACAACACCCATGGTAGATAGTAGATATTTTCATTGTGAAGGGCACGACTAGAGGAGTTCCAGCGTTGAGATGGCAGCAGGAGATTGCGCCAAATCATCTACTATACTATACAAATGGGCAGCTTTTCCAGAAGCAGCGTTTCGGCATAATGGTCCCTTGGGGATCTTGGTATGAATCTCTGCCTTATGCTGAGGGATATGTAAAGGACCATTGGTTGTCGAAAGAGGCTTTGTAGAACCTGAAGAAGGGGGCTTAGGGGCAGACTTAGTGGGAGGCTTGTTGTACTGACGGGACCGAGTCTGAAGGTTGAGGTCAATGGTAATGGGTTGGTTAGAGTTCATCATGAGAATTTGGTAATTTGAGGTACCAGATGGAAGAGGTTAAGTGGTCGCCTGACCTTCAGGTGGTTGGGTAGCAGCAAATTATTGCTGAGGGAAAGGATTAGTAAACACAACTGGCTGACTAGGCGCAACACTGGAGGAATAGAAGGGGAGGCTTATTGTCCTCGCAATGCTGCTTGAGTCTCCCACATCTACCGTGTTAGAGTCGGTCTGTCCATCCCTCCGTCAGAGATCAAAATCTCTTTTGTTGCATTTCATTTTTAGGTGTCTCATTTAGTTTAGTAATTTGCATTCCATTAGGAGCATCCATCTTCCAGCGGAAGGGTTTTGTCACTCATGTCCCTCTTGTCACGTACCTGCTGGTTTGTGTCTATTTATCAAAATCAAATTTAGAGTCATTCACAGTCCTGTTTTGGTCTCTTAGTCAGCGAAGAGTCATTTCAGTCATTAGGTCTAGGGTTTCACAAATTTTGTCTTCAAAGTGTCCAATAATGCCAGTAGCCCAGAGGGAGGTTCAAAGTAAGTTTTCATTTCAAAAATTTCATCGTTATAATGTAAGACTTTGACTTTTCTTCAAAACTCTGTTTTGAAGAAAAATCGTCATTTCATCTTTTGTAATAAATGCCATGTACATATTTTCAAAGTTTTTCAGTTGTCCAAATCCTCAGGCGCAGCCCTGGTCATCTTTGCCAAATTCAGTGCCAGTCATCCCTGCAAAAAATTGACAAAAGTCTCGTCATTCAAGTCAAAAAAGTCAAAATGGAAACAAAAACAGAGTTTGTATTAAAAGTGAAAGTGCCAAAGTTCTGAAAACATTACAAAAGTGGGTTGGTAAAAATGAAAAAATCAAAATGCATTGATATTTATAAGATATTTCCAAGTCCAAGCTTCATTTGCACTCAAGAGACATCAGATAAATCGATTTTAGTTGTGGAGGAACGAAACCGTGAGTTAGAAGTCGGGACTGTGTATTGGAGTGCTGCACGGCGCATTGGGAGAAGGCGCGACACATAGGGAGGTCGCGGTGCATAGAGCCGCCATTTGCAGTGTTGTTTTGAACGTGTGCAGCACACTCACATGGCGCGGCGCACAAGGCTGACAGGCGATTTTTCACCACTACTTCATCAAAAAAATCAAAACGACTCATCTCTTTGCTCCGAGTAAGTTCAATTGACCTTGATATTTCTATTAGCTGGTGTTTAGTATGGTTTGAAGAAAAGAATATGAAAGTTTGGAGGTTGAAAATATAAACCCTATCTTTTGTCAAAAACTTCTCCTAGGGTTTGAATTTGGGTGTTAAAACTTGACTTTGGTGCCAAAACACTCCCATTCCATTTTTCACCTGTGTTTCTCATCACTGTCATATTATCATAAGACCCCTCTCCTATTCCCTTATAATCCTATTATCACTCATTCTCATTATCCCTATCTCTAAACCCTACAATTCCCCATCATCATCATTCTCCCATATCATTTGCAAAAAATCCCCAAATCCCAATTCCCAAACACAATCAAGTGGATGTGTTCACATTATTAACTTCACTTGATTGAACCATATTTTTCCCACAGTCCACCATACTCACTGTCCCTATTTATCACAGTCACTTCCTACTTGGCATATTTTGGCAATTGAAACAAAAAACACCAAGTTCTCTTTTCTCGTTTTCAACAAACCAAACATACATTTGGCATAGACATGCAAACACTATGACGGACACAGATTCATCTTATGAGCAAGACAGTGATTCTACCACAGAGCTTCATGTACCGAGAAGGCCTCGTAAAGGAGGCAAACATGTGAGAGAAGAACCCACCTCTTTGACTCAGTTGCAGGCCTGCCCACTTGCCATGGCATGTTTCCAAGAGCAGTCATGCTATTAGTATTGTGAGAGGATTGCTCAGATTCAGCATCATCAGGAGTTAGCCCGGTTTTTTGTTTTACATTTTTGAGATGGTCAGGTTACTCTCGCTGGTATAAATTTCACCTTGACACCAGAAACCATTTCTCAGGCAACAGGAATACCGAATGTACGTGAGGAATGGAACAAAAGACAACGGGTGGATAGAGTGCATTACGAGCCATACATCAGGCCTAGCTATGTGAGGCAGCTCAACAGGGTATTCCCATTCCAGTTCCTAAAAGAATCCTATGCGACATTGATGAGACTCATTATCAGATACTTCAGTTGTGAGGGACGGTTCTCATGCCTCTATGCATACCACATTAGACTATTGATGCATTTCACGAGAGTGAGGATGATGAAAATTCCATATTTCATGTGCTGAAACATAGAAAGGATGACTACTCTTATGCAGAAGAAGACTTCTGAGCAGCAGTACAACAGCATTTACCATTACGCGCTCATCAAGATCATTGTGGTACATCAGCTTGGATTGCAGGGCATTGCTTGGGAAGATTTCATTTCCCGTGACTTCTTCATTGCCCCTCAGCCTCCTCTGGAGATTGTTCACGATGCAAGTGAGCCTTCACATCAGTTTGAAGGTCTCGAGACAGAGCCTATTGGTGTGCCAGTATTTGTTACTTATCAGAGAGACATGAGATCATTATTTGCAGCAGCCCGACGAGTACTATCTCCACCCGGGGTGGAAGGGGTCTCGTTGCCATCATCATCAGCACAGGTACAGGTACAGGGAAGAGGAAAGAGGCCTATGCAGGAGGAGGGCCCTTTAGGAGGTCAGGATACTGATTTCATGTTGATTGATGTGGATTTGAGCTCTCCGAGCTCAAAACTGAGAGAGATCATTCAGGAGAAGAAAGCTGAGATCGGCACATTGACCGAAAAATTGAAAAGAGCTCAGTGGATCATAAAATATTTGGATCAACACAACAAGCAGTTGGAGGATCAGCAGACGATCATGGATTTGCAAAACATCCGTGAGAACCGAAAAGCTGCCTGAAGAAGCCCATCCAAGATGACACCTATTGAGCGGGAGATTGAGGCCGATAGGGAGACTTGGCTTGAGAGAGTCAACATCCATCTCGAGAAGCTGTTGCAGAAGGAAAATAAGGATAAAAACATGCTCAGGCACATGAATAATCACTATTGGGCACGCACACATGTTTGCAAAGCGAAGATCAAGATCCTGAAAGCGAGGCTAAGGAGGGCACTGAAGCGTCGAAAAAGACATGATAGGCTCCAAATATTGGCCGAAGCTTCTTTGGATGAGCATAGCATTTGATTAGGGACCTACAACTCAAATTTAAAGTAATTTGGAAAAAAAAAATTCAATTTTGAAATTTTTTTGGTCACAAAACAAGTTTTTCTGCCCGACGTGTAGCGCCACTTAGCGCGCGCTTATGATTGGTAGCCCTTCAGGGGGGGAATTTTGCATTTATAGATTTTTTATGAAAATTTATGCATGCTTAGGAATGGCCTAAGAATTTCATCAAGTTCTGGGTTTCCTAAAGGGTCAAAAACACCTTGAAAATGGCCTTTCTACCACTTTTTGCATACACAGGAACCAGTCTCGGGAGATTGAACTTTTGGAGGGGAAAATGGACACCAAATCCAGAAATTCCACTTGGGTTGGAAATTAGACAGACAGATATTTCCAACGAGCTATCATGACCTCAATTTTGACTTCGGGAAGGGCCTCAAAATCAGCTCCAAAGTTTTGCTACGTATAGAGATTTTGGGCGCGGCGCATAGAGGATTTTGGCCTATTTTTCATTTAGCAGCTCAGAAGTTCGCCTAATTTTGGCTAGTTTCACTTTTTCATGTAATTTTTGATGTACCTTGATGTAATTTCATGTCCATGATGTAATTTTGGAAAATTTTTACTCATTCTAGAAGATTCATTCACCAAAAGGTGAAATGTGAGTGAATGGATCAGTTTCCTAGCATATAGAGGCAAGTTGTTTCATGGCCTATTTTCTAGTTCCTAGTTTAGATATGGTTGAAACAGCTTGTAGAATGATGATCTCAACCCCTAGAGGCATAGGAATGGGTTAGGCTTGTCTATATGATGTATTTTCTCAGTCATTTTTAGGTTTGGACTTTTGGGATTGCTAGCACTTCATTGTACATTTCATTCTGCAGTTTTGGCAAAGGAATAGACCAAGGTTTGCAGCCCTTTTTGGGATCCTTGTGGCTCTGTGTTTTGATGGTGTTTTCCTCTATGTATCTGTAAGTTCACTGATGTTTATGTGTACCATTTTCATTCTTCTTTCTTCTTAAACTGAACAAACAAGTTATAAAGGTAGAATTCATTGGTTTGCTCTGCCTTTATTTTTGTTTAGTTTTTCATGTTTTCATCTGTTTGAGGATGAATATCAAGGCCCTCTTGCCCTCTTCATCTCCTCATCGGTCTGATCCATCCATCCACTCAAGCTAAAGCATCAAAACTATTGCCTACCTTGCCCCAATCAGAACTCTGCAAAAACTAGGCCTAATCCCCACACCCAAAACTGCCTTTCCTTGATCCAACAAAAACCCCAAAAACATAATCAAACTCCTTCACTTATATACCTAGCCTAAAATTAGCTTTCATTTCAGTCATCTCAAGACCTATTGATTACTTTTCGCTGAGATTGACCCGGAGAGAGCCCTCTCCTGTTCTGGTAGGGCTAGCTACCAGACTGAGTGTGGTATGATGTTACCCTGAATTCTACCTTCCTTCAGCCTGAGGTAGATTTAGGCAATAACATAGTGGCGACCATACTGGGGAGAAAATGGTTTGCTTGTTGGTGTTAATTGTTTTGTAAGCTACAGACGGAGCCTGAAGTTATGCCAGGTAGCCTTCGAAACACTTTTTCTTTGCATTAGCGGAAGTAGATAAACGATGCTTCAGTCAATCTCCGGTCTAGCTTGTGAACGTGACACTTGACTTGTGAATTGCCCCAGTATTTCATATCGTTCTGGACTTTTGGGTGATGAGTCTAGAATTTGATAGGCTGAAAAAGTTGGTTTTGTCCCTTTGATTTTGAAATTAATCCAACACACTGTCTTCCAGAAGACATACTAGAGCAAATCTGGATCCTGATCCACCTCCAGTGTATGAGAATCCCAATCTGATTTCAAGAATCCTTCGTAGATAAAGTCCCGTGATTCCTCCTTTCAAATCTCATTCATGTCCCACTATGTTTGAATATCTTGAAGATATTGAATTTGACGAGCAATTTGAGTTGTCGTTGTTTGAGACTAAGTCTGAAAGTGCTATTGGTTCCACTGTCATAAATCCTGAGTTTTTCAAGTATCTTGAAATTGAACAGGCTAATAGATCCATCAACAGTTACATTTTTAACATTCAAAACTCCATTCTTGCAAAAAATATTCCTGAGTTTATATAATATGCATCTGAGACTCTTGGGCCATCAGCGGTTACGTTTGTTTCACAAGTTCACACCAAGCCGTCGTTCATTCCTACTATTCCCGTGCAACCATCTATTTCTGATCAACAATATGCAGTAGTTTCTCCTCCATCCCCACCACATACACCTCATACATCTACTGCTCCTACTCCACCCGTTTCTCCAAGACAGATTATAAATCCACCAAGAGCAATGGCTTCTAGATTCGCACCCCTTGTCTTGCCTCCAAACTTGGATGCTATGCCCGCTGATTATCAAAGTAAGATCCAATTGTTTGATGGTACTCCTCAGATTGTTCCTGCTCAGAAGCATATTGATAGAATGGCAGACTTCTTTGATCTTCATGAAATTGATGAAGAAAATGTGACTATGAGATTGTTTGTGCAAACTTTTGGAGGTGAGGTACGTAAGTGGTTCAGAGCTTTGCAGCCTAGAAGTATTGCTATATTGGCTAAGCTGCAGAGAAAATTTTTAGATCGGTGGGAAGTAAAGAAAGATCCTCTTCAAATCACTTCTTAATATACCAAGATCAAACGCAATGCTGGTGAGTCTGTCCAAGACTATTGTGTTAGATTTAATGTGGTTTATAATGCAATTCTTGATGATTTAAGGCCATCTAAGAAGTCAGTTTTTCTTAATTTTCCAGATGGTTTTGATCCGGACATGGCCTATTCATTACGAGAAAGAGATCCACCCACCCTGGAGGACATGCAGAAAATTGCGGTGAGTGTTGAGACTAATCTGAATGACAACAGAGCTAGATTGAGAGCAGAAAATAAAGTCGTAATAAAGGAAGAAGCTTCTACTTCAGAACAACTACTTCGCAAAGTGGAAAATATGTTTGAAAGAATGATGCTTGATAAGCCCGAACCTCAGATCAGAAATCCCAACTTTCGTGGACAGCAGCAACCTCAATTCAGAATCAAACAATGAGAGCAGCGAGCACCAGAACCGCCAGCACAATAGCAGGTAAAGACTCCTTTACAATAGAATTTTGTTGGCCCTAAATCAGATGATTAAGATAATGTAATCGGAGAATAAAATCACTTTTTTTACACCTGATGACATGCCAACCTTTATCACTGAAGAGGAGGAGTTTGCAGAAATTTCAGCTGTACAAAAGGATGAGGATTTTAGCTTGGAAAATGAGACAGCTCTTGAAGAAGAGTCGGATGAGTATCAGAGAGGTTATATGAATTCTTTGTCCGTCCAGCAGAAACAATATTCACTTAGAAACAGAGATGTGCCTATCAACCCAATCCAAAAGAGAAAAGAAGTTGCAGCACCAAAAAATGATGCACCCATTGCGCAAAAGAAGGGAAAAGATGTAGTTGATCCTACTACAAGCAAGTCTCCAGCAGCAAGTGAAAGATCAAATCAGCCAATTGTATCGAGGGAGAAAGCTGAAGAGAAGGATGCTCTAGTCAAAGAGGTAGAAAGAACTTCAGCTTTCAGCTTAAAAGGTGAGATCACTAAGTTAAAATTTTCCATTCCTTTGACTGAATTGATGAGAAATAGCAGCTACAAGGGTCAAGTATCTAAAATTTTGAATTTCGATCCAATGTTTGATATGGTGAATGTGGAAGATGATCAACCTGAGTTGATCTTTGGTCTAGCATTGGATGGTGAGTCTCCCGATAGTGATGTGTCACCTTTTTATATCAGCCTTAGATTGCATGATTTTGTGTTACATAATGCCATGTTTGATTCTGGAGCTTCTCACAATCTCATGCCGAAGGTGATTATGGAGAAATTGGGATTGGACATCACTCAGAAATATCATGATCTGTATTCTTTTGATTCCAGCAAAGTAAGATGCATTGGGCTTATTAAATAATTGGTGGTAAGTTTAGATCACATTCTGACGAAGAATGTTTTGATGGATGTGGTTGTGGCAGACATACCTCCAAGATTTGGCATGCTTCTTTCTAGATCTTGGGGAGCAAAGTTGAAGGGAACATTGCAGCCCGATTTCTCCTATGCTACCATTCCTGTGTTCGGTCAGATGAGAAAACTATATCAGGAACAAAAGATGAAGTATATGATCACCAGAAAGGAGAAACCGATAAATCATCCGGTAAATTATGTACATACAGATTTAGAGTCTTTTGTTTTGTATTCAGATAGTTTCAATGATGTAGATATTCAGTTAGTTGAAGTAGAGGACATTCCGGAGATCACAGAAAATTTCAAAGAAGTTTTGATAAAAGAGAGACAAGAACCTGAGAATTCCGCTGAACAATCAGCCTTCCAAAAACAGCAGAAAGTTGAGGGACAACAAGCAGAAATAACAGAGCAAACGAAATTTCAGCACTTGGAAGAAGATGAAGAAGGTTTATGGACTATGGATTTCAATGGTGCAGTTGGGAGTGATGGTGCTGGAATCGACATTTGGGTACGTAGTCCTTTTTCCACCCCAAACAAGGTACCTAGTAATGTGAGAGCTTGTTCTTACAAATTAGCATTTGATTGTTCGAATAATGAGGCAGAATACGAGGCTTTGATTGTTGGTCTGAAAATACTTAGGAAGTTGAATGCTAAGAGGATTGCAGTCTATGGCGACTCCGAGTTGGTAATTAAGCAAGTGAAGGGTGAGTATCAAGCCAAGCATCCTCGAATGCGGGCTTATCGAAATGTTGTTCTTGATATCTTAAAGTTATTTTCAGACTATACTTTAACTTGTATCCCTCGTATTCAAAATGGTATTTGCGGATGCTCTTGCTAAGGCAGCTAGTAATTTGAAGATCCCAATGAACTCAAGTAATAAGTTCGAGATCCATGTGAAACATTGTCCAACTATCTCGGATAATCAAATATTTTGGCAAGTATTCCAAGATGATGATGAGATTGATGAGTTTCTGCAAAAAAAAGTTAAACTCAAAGACACCTCAATTGACATGGAATATGATGATGGTGAGGCTGATGTGCAAATAAATCAGAAGTGTTACAGCTGAAAGATAATGTCATTCCTAAGGGTTTGATACCTTTAGAAGAACTTTTTGATCAAGATGACGTAGCTAGAAAACCAACCTTGCGGCCAACGGAAAAGGGAGTTGAAGACGTGAACATTGGGTCTGCTGAGAATCCAAAGATGGTGAAGTTGTCTAAAGCATTGCTGCCGGAGGTAAAAGAAAAATATGTGAGCTTGTTGTCTTCTTTTGCTGATGTTTTTTCTTGGGACTATTCAGATTTAAAGACGTATGATACCAATATAATTCAACACACTATTCTTATTAAGCCAAATCAAAAGCCTTTCAGGCGGAAGTTGAGAAGGATAAATCCTAACTTGCTGCCCTCAATCAAGAAAGAGGTGAATTGATTATACAAGGCTGGTATCATTGTTCCTATAAGATTTTTAGATTGGATTTCCAATTTGGTGCCCGTTCGCAAAAAGACAGGTGAGATTCATTTGTGCATTGATTTTAGGAATTTGAACAAGGTTTGTTTGAAAGACAATTATCCATTGCCCAAAATGGATCACATATTGCAGCGAGTAGTTGAAGCATCTTGTATGTCACTGCTCGATGGTTATTCCTGGTATAACCAAATTCTGGTCCATGAGGATGATAGATAAAAAACAGCGTTCACCACTCCGTGGGGAACTTTCCATTACGCTAAAATGCCTTTCGGTTTGAAGAATGCTGGTGCGACATTTCAGCATGCAATGGACATGGCATTTGCGAATGAGAAAGATGTTTTCCTAGTTGTGTATCTTGATGATTTGACAGTCTTTTCCAATTCTGATGAGGAGCACCTTTACCATCTGAAAATTGTTTTTCAGCCATGCATAAAGTATGGTGTGTCACTCAATCCGAAGAAGAGTTTGTTTACCATGGATGAGGGCAAACTTCTTGGTCATATTATCTCAAAATATGGCATCCGTATTGACCCAGCACGAGTTGAAGCTATTCGGAAAATTGATCTTCCCCGGAATAAGAAGGATATTCATTCTTTTAATGGTAAGATGAATTTTTTACGCTGCTTTGTGCCTAATCTTGCTGAACATCTAAGTGAGATTACATACATGCTTAAGAAAGACAATGCAGTAAAGTGGTCTGAAGAGGCGGTAAAATCTTTCAATATAGTGAAATTGGTTCTTTCTTCAGCTCCTGTTTTGATCAGCCCGGATTACACTCAGGATTTTATTTTGTTTTCATTTGCTTCGGAGCATACTATGGCAACAGTATTAATGCAGAAAAGAGATGGACATGAGAAACCAATTTATTTTTTCATTCGTACTATAAGAGATGCAGCCCTGAAATATAACATAATTGAGAAGCAAGCTCTTGCTCTTGTGAAGGCATTAAAATATTTTCGAGTATATATTCTGCATTCTCATATTATTTCTTATGTTCCTAATGCTGCTGTGAAGGATGTTTTAGTGAAAACAGATCCGGAAGGGAGACGGGGCAGATGGATTGCAGCTTTGTTAGAGTATGATGTGGAGATAAAGCCTACAAATCTTATCAAAGGACAAGGGATGCAAAAGTTAATGGTTGAATCGAATTTGCACGTTTGGAAATCAATCTTATCGCTTCTATGTCTGAAGATAATGAGGAATGTTCATCAGTTCAGGTATCAGAAATTTTTGTGACATCTCCTTGGTATTCAGATATTGTATATGTGCTTCAAAATTTGTCACCCCCACCCGGCATGGCTAGAAAAAAAAGTAGAACTCTGAAATTGAAGGCTGCTAAGTTCTTTGTTTTGAATAATTCACTTTATTGGAAAGATCCTGGTGGTGTTTTGTTGAACTGTTTGGTGGAAGAAGAAGAAAAGCGGGTTATGGAGGATTTTCACAAGGGAGATTGTGGCGGTCACCTGTTTTGGAAAACAACAGCCAATAAGATTTTGAGAGTGAGATATTATTGGCTGACATTGTTTGTTGATGTGTATAAGACTGCCAAAAGCTGCCATGAGTGTCAGATTTTTGAAGGAAGACAGAAACTACAGCCTTTGCCGCTTAAGCCCATTGAGGTGAGTGCTCCTTTTCAACAGTGGGGTTTGGATTTCATTGGTGAAATTCATCCCGCTTCTTCACGTCAGCATAGATGGATCCTAACAGCGACAGATTATTTCACGAAATGGATTGAAGCAATCCCCACCAAGCAAGCTATGGATTCGGTAATAATTTCTTTCCTTAAGAATAACATTCTGTCTCATTTTGGTTGCCCGAATAAGTTGATCACTGATAATGCAACAACTTTCAAATCAAAAAAGATGATTGAGTTTTGTGACAAGTATAAAATAATTTTGGGACACTCAACTACTTATCATCCACAAGGCAACATATTGGCGGAGTCTTCCAACAAATCTTTAGTCAACATCATTAAAAATTTGCTGGAAATAAACAAGAAGATTTGGCATAAGAAGCTGGTCAGTGCACTATGGGCTGATCGAGTGAGTCAGAAGAAATCCATTGGTATGTCCCCCTTTAAGTTATTCTACGGAGTTGATACAGTGTTCCCTACCTCTCTCGCATTTCCAGTGGTCAAACTTCTACAAGAAGCTGGCAATGAAGAAGATCATATGCAGAGAAGAATAAACCAAATGATCCATTTGTAGCAGACGAGGGAATAATTTTTCAAAACACATTCAAGCTGCACAAGAGAATTAAGAAGATCTACGACAGGAAAGAAAAGGCGGACAAATTTCAGTTGGAAGAAGTGGTGCTGAAATGGGATGCTAGAAATGAGGAAAAAGGTAAGCACGATAAGTTCGAAAATCTCTGGAAAGGACCCTTTAAGAGTGCTGCATATCGGGGTCAGAATGCTTTTCTTTTGAAGGAGATGAACGGGTAAGATTGTCCAGGAGGGCCTGTCAATGGTCGGCTGCTCAAGCGGTACCATTTCTAAGATGTTTTCTACTGATTACATTGTCATTGTACATACCATTTATTTCAGTTTCATTGCAAGTGTGCAATGTGATATTTTCTTCAGTTTGGGGCCCGAAGTGAAGGCTATAATTCTGAAGAAGGATTTCAGTTTTGGTTTGAGTTTGTTGAGTCGGTTTTTTCAGTCATTTCAGTTTCAAAGTTGAGTCAGTTTGAGTCAAATTTTCAGTCAATAAATCAGTCAACAGTCTTGTGTTGATCTGTCAAATTGTGGACTCCATAGCCCAATAGACGAAGGCACTGTCTGCTTTCCAAAGATCTGTAGTTCTTGGCACCTCCAAGGAGCTACCATCCCCATTGGAGCAAATGTTAGAGTCGGTCTGTCCATCCCTCCATCAGAGATCAAAATCTCTTTTGTTGCATTTCATTTTTAGGTGTCTCATTTAGTTTAGTCATTTGCATTCCATTAGGAGCATCCATCTTCTGGCGGAAGGGTTTTGTCACTCATGTCCCTCTTGTCATGTACCTGTTGTTTTGTGTCTATTTATCAAAATCAAATTTAGAGTCATTCACAGTCCTGTTTTGGTCTCTTAGTCAGCGAAGAGTCATTTCAGTCATTAGGTCTAGGGTTTCACAAATTTTGTCTTCAAAGTGTCCAATAATGCCAGCAAGTCAGAGGGAGGTTCAAAATAAGTTTTCATTTCAAAAATTTCATCGTTATAATGTAAGAATTTGACTTTTCTTCAAAACTCTGTTTTGAAGAAAAATCATCATTTCGTCTTTTGTAATAAATGCCATGTACATATTTTCAAAGTTTTTCAGTTGTCCAAATCTTCAGGCGCAACCCTGGTCACCTTTGCCAAATTCAGTGCCAGTCATCCCTGCAAAAAATTGACAAAAGTCTCGTCATTCAAGTCAAAAAAGTCAAAATGGAAACAAAAACAGAGTTTGTATTAAAAGTGAAAGTGCCAAAGTTCTGCAAACATTACAAAAGTGGGTTGGTCAAAATGAAAAAATCAAAATGCATTGATATTTATAAGATCTTTCCAAGTCCAAGCTTCATTTGCACTCAAGAGACATCAGAGAAATCGAGTTCAATTGTGGAGGAATGAAACCGTGAGTTAGAAGCCAGGACCTTGTATTGGAGTGCTGCGGGGCACGTTGGGAGAAGGCACGATGCACAAGGAGGCTGCAGCACATAGATTCGCCATTCGCAGTGTTGATTTTAACATGTGTGGCGCACTCACACAACGCGGTGCACTGGGTTGTGTGTGCGGCGCACAGGGCTGACAGGCGATTTTTCACCACTACTTCATCAAAAAAATCAAAACGACTCATCTCTTTGCTCCGAGTAAGTTCGATTGAACTTGCCATTGCTATTAGCTGGTGTTTAGTATGGTTTGAAGAAAATAATATCAAAGTTTGGAGGTTGAAAATATAAACCCTATCTTTTGTCAAAAACTGCTCCTAGGGTTTGAATTTGGGTGTTAAAACTTGACTTTGGTGCCAAAACACTCCCATTCCATTTTTCACCCGTGTTTCTCATCACTATCATATTATCATAAGACCCCTCTCCTATTCCCTTATAATCCTATTATCACTCATTCCCATTATCCCTATCTCTAAACACTACAACTCCCCATCATCATCATTCTCCCATATCATTTGCAAAAAATAACAAATCCCAATTCCCAAACACAATCAAGTGACTATGTTCACATTATTAACTTCACTTGATTGAACCATATTTTTCCCACAGTCCACCATACTCACTGTCCCTATTTATCACAGTCCCTTCCTACTTGGCATATTTTGGCAATTGAAACAAAAAACACCAAGTTCACTTTTCTAATTTTCAACAAACCAAACATACATTTGGCATAGACTTGCAAACACTATGACGGACACAGATTCATCTTATGAGCAAGACAGTGATTCTACCACAGAGCTTCATGTACCGAGAAGGCCTCGTAAAGGAGGCAAACATGTGAGAGAAGAACCCACCTCTATGACTCAGTTGCAGGCCTACCCACTTGCCATGGCAAGTTTCCAAGAGCAGTCATGCTATCAGTATTGTGAGAGGATTGCTCAGATTCAGCATCATCAGAAGTTAGCCCGGTTGTTTGTTTTACATTTGCGAGATGGTCAGGTTACTCTCGCTAGTGTAAATTTCACCTTGACACAAGAAACCATTTCTCAGGCAACAGGAATACCGAATGTACGTGAGGAATGGAACAAAAGACAGCAGGTGGATATAGTGCATTACGAGCCATACATCAGGCTTGGCTATGTGAGGCAGCTCAGCAGGGTATTCCCATTCCGGTTCCTGAAAGAATCCTATGCGCCATTGATGAGACTCATTATCATATACTTCAGTTGTGAGGGTCGGTTCTCATGCCTCTATGCATACCACATCAGACTATTGATGCATTTCACGAGAGTGAGAATGATGAACATTCCATATTTCATGTGCCGAAACATAGAAAGGATGACTACTCTTGTGCAGAATAAGACTCCCGAGCAGCAGTACAACAACATTTACCATTACGCGCTCATCAAGATCATTGTGGTACATCAGCTTGGATTGTAGGGCATTGCTTGGGAAGATTTTATTTCCTGTGACTTCTTCACAGCCCCTCAACCTCCTCAGGAGATTGTTCACGATGCAGGTGAGCCTTCACATCAGTTTGAAGGTCCCAAGACAGAGCCTATTGGTGTGCCAGTATTTGTTACTTATCAGAGAGGCATGAGATCATTATTTGCAGCAACCCGACAAGTACTATCTCCACCCGGGGTGGAAGGGGTCTCGTTGCCATCGTCATCAGCACAGGTACAGGTACAGGACAGAGGAAAGAGGCTTATGCAGGAGGAGGGCCCTTCAGGAGGTCAGGATACTGATTTCATGTTGATTGATGTGGATTTGAGCTCTCCGAGCTCAAAACTGAGAGAGATCATTCAGGAGCAGAAAGCTGAGATCGACACATTGAATGAAAAGTTGCAGAGAGTTCAGTGGATCATAAACTATTTGGAGCAGCACAACAAGCATTTGGTGGATCAGCAGATGATCATGGAGTTGCAAAACATCCGTGAGAACCGACAAGCTGCCCGAAGAAGCCCATCCGAGATGACACGTATTGAGCTGGATATTGAGGCCGATAGGGAGACTTGGCTTGAGAGAGTCAACATCCATCTCGAGAATATGTTGGAGAAGGTGAATAAGGAGAAAAACATGCTCAGGCACATGAAGAATCACTATTGGGCATGCACACATGTTTTCAAAGCGAAGATCAAGATCTTGAAAGCGAGGTTAAGGAGGGCACTGAAGCATCGAAAAAGACATGATAGGCTCTAAATATTGGCCGAAGATTCTTTGGCTAAGCATATAATTTGATCAGGGACCTACAGCTCAAATTTCAAGGAATTTGGAAAAAAAAAAATCAATTTTTAATTTTTTTGGTCACAAAACAGGTTTTTCTGCCCAACGTGTAGCGCCACTTGGCGCGCACTTATAATTGGCAGCTCTTCAGGGGGGAAATTTTTCATTTCTAGATTTTTTATGAAAATTTATGCATGCTTAGGAATGGCCTAAGAATTTCATCAAGTTCTGGGTTTCCTAAAGGGTCAAAAACACCTTGAAAATGGCCTTTCTGCCACTTTTTGCATACACAGGAACCAGTCTTGGTAGATTGAACTTTTGGAGGGGTAAATGGACACCAAATTCAGAAATTCCACTTGAGTTGGAAATGAGACAGGCAGAGCTTTCCAAAAAGCTATCATGAGCTCAATTTGGACTTCGGGAAGGGCCTCAAAATCAGCTCCAAAGTTGTGCTATGCATAGAGATTTTGGGGGCGACGCATAGAGGATTTTGGCCTATTTTTCACTTAGCAGCTTAGAATTTCGCCTAGTTTTGGCCAGTTTCACTTTTTCATGTAATTTTTGATGTACCTTGATGTAATTTCATGTCCATGATGTAATTTTGGCACATTTTTACTCATTCTAGAAGATTCATTCACCAAAAGGTGAAATTTGAGTGAATGGATCAGTTTCCTAGCATATAGAGGCAAGTTGTTTCATGGCCTATTTTCTAGTTCCTAGTTTAGATATGGTTGAAACAAATCCTAGAATGATGAGCTCGACCCCTAGAGGCATGGGAATGGGTTAGGCTTGTCTATATGATTTATTTTCTCAGTCATTTTCAGGGTTGGACTTTTGGGATTGCTAGCACTTCATTGTACATTTCATTCTGCAATTTTGGCAAAGGAATAAACCAGGGTTTGCAGCCCTTTTTGGGATCCTTGTGGCTCTGTGTTTTGATGGTGTTTTCCTCTATGTATCTGTAAGTTCACTGATTTTTATGTGTACCATTTTCATTCTTCTTTCTTCTTAAACTGAACAAACAAGTTATAAAGGTAGAATTCATTGGTTTGCTCTGCCTTTATTTTTGTTTAGTTTTTCATGTTTTCATCTATTTGAGGATGACTCTCGAGACCCTCTTTCCCTCTTCAGCTCCTCACCAGTCTGATCCATCCATCCACTCAAGCTAAAGCATTAAAACTATTTCCTACCTTTCCCCAATCAGAACTCTGCAAAAACTAGGCCTAATCCCCGCACCCAAAACTGCCTTTCCTTGATCCAAAAAAAACCCCAAAAACATAATCAAACTCCTTCACTTATATACCTAGCCTAGAATTAGCTTTCATTTTAGTCATATCAAGCCCTATTGATTAATTTTTGCTGAGATTGACCCGGAGAGAGCCATCTCCTGTTCTGGTAGGGCTAGCTACCAGACTGAGCGTGGCATGATGTTACCCTAAATTCTGCCTTCCTTCAGCTTGAGGTAGATTTATGCAATAACATACCGCATCTATGGTAAAAGAGGAAAATCATGGGTGTAATGAACATAAACACCACAACAAGAATAAGGCTTATTCGTGTGAACATGCCTGTCTTGCTTGGGTTGAGTGCCCTGTTGCTGGTTAGTAGTGTTAGGTGCATTACCTTGGGGATTAGATCCAGGATTACCAAGGGCAGATTGATTTTGGGTGCCTTTCCTCTTGTTTTTAGAACTAGGAGGATTAGTTGCACCCTGTTGTGCATACACCTACCCCTGAGGGGGCGGTGGCTACTGTTTCGAGGGTTGAGAAGGTAAGTGGGGCAAGGGTGCTAATGTTGGAGGAGCTGGCGTACCAGCCTGCAGACACGGATAAGATGGAGGTTGGGTAACATTGTGGTAAATAGGTTGGGCAAAAGGAGGAGGCATGTTGTAACCTAGATACATGCTACCAGGAGGGGGAAAAGTGCTAGAGGAGCTGACCCCTCCCTGAGGGAAACCATAACCCATGGGAGGATGTGCATATGGATGAGAAAGAGCTCTAACGATACCATCGGCAGCATGGGATTCCCCTAGTGCATTGGCACCACTGGGTCTAGGTAGATCATGCAAGACAATATAAACATAACCAGACTGAGTGTAGATCAGGTCATATTTGAACACAATATGGAGAGAGGCTTCTTTGGTTTGAGGGAAATGCGATGCGACATCTTTTCCAATAGCAGGAAAAAGGGATCTAAGGAACGAGTCCATGTAGACATGGTCTTCGAAGGCAGGAGATCAACATAGGCTCTTTCTTTGCTATTATTCGTGGACATGATCAGATAGGTGGGTCGCAGACGATTAACAGAAAGAAGTCAAAAGTTCGATACCAGTGTCATAACAAAGGGGAAGCTAGAAATAAGACATAAAAGCCCAGGCAAGAGTCGCAAAGGTGGTATGAGAAGAGGAGGCCTAATCAACATACCACTTAGAAGCTTCACTAGTAAGCATACGTTGGAACAACTGAAGACGGACAAAGTCATCGGTGATGGAGTTAGACAAACACCACATATGGAAATATCGAACATGGTTTGTAGGATATTCTCCAACAAAACCTTCAAACTTGGGGATGTCAAAATGGAGCTTGGTTGGCATAGCAGGCCAACCAGTGTCATGGCGTATGGGGTCATTGATCAACTGGTTAAAATCGGGAAGACTGAGGCCTGCCATATAGGGGAGCAAGGGAGCAGCTAGAATAGGTCCTATTGCGGTCCCACTAATAGTATTCCCAGCATTAGGGTCGGGGCTACCGCCAGCGTTAGGTCCTGAAACAGACATGGTGAAGGTGACAGGGGGAGAACCGGGGAAAAAACCAGAAGGGGAACACAATGAACCAGAAGAGGAGTCAAAGTGCGGACTCAGTGGAGGCTTAACTCGAATCCTACACGGAGGAGTAAGTATTCCTACCAGAAACTGAGGATGAAGGCTAATAAGTATCCAGGATAAATGCCTTGGGGGCACAATGATGAAAGCACAAACATGACGCAAAGGGAAGAGAGACCAAAAAGGGCAAGGAGGTGAAGGGTCAAATGATTACAATGTCGAAACAAGGGCAGAGAGGTGCAGGATCAATTGAATACAATGTTAAAAGTCTTTGCCTGGCGGTGTTAACTAGGCTCTTCTTCACTTAGGGTGTGTGTGTTGAGTGTGTAAATTTTAATTTTTAAACCAAGACGTTTGTAGAGAAAAAGAAAAAGTGTGTTGTATAACTATAAATAAACTTGCAGATAACAGTATATGAAATTGAAATAACAGAAAATAAACAACTAATTATGCATTAATCTAAACCCAAGGAGGTAGGCCTCTCAATAAATAGTCTATGGGTGGGAAAAAATCTAGTCAAAACACACCAAAATAGCCAATGGATCTAAATTCGAGACAGACAGTGATCTAAAGGTCAGATATGCTAGGAATTGGTGCAGAAAAACAACAAACAATAAGAGGGAAAAGTGATGTAAATGAGGTGGCGAAAGGCTACAACCTGGAGGGAAGCGGAGGGGACCCTAGAGGAAGACCCAAAAAAAACTAAAAACAGGTATTTTGAATGGATGAATAACCAATATGAAGTGGATCTGAAGGTAAGGGATCAAATCTGAAAATGTAATGTTCCAAAATTTTAGCCTCAAAGCTAAATGGAACACTAGAGTTAGCAGCAGCTCTAGCTGGTGAATAAATGGGAAGAAAAGCCCAAAAGTCTCCTAAGGAGGAATGAAAATAATCCAAGTGTGAAATGGGACACTCTTCTAGCCTAATAAAACACCTCCATGTGTGAACAGGGATAAAATCAAGGTGCTTTGACTGAGTCAACATCACAGTTTTAGAGGAGGAGGAATAACGCAATTTTGGAGGGAGATGTATATTTGGATAGAGATGACCTAATTGAGTGGGGCCAAGGGAAAGCAAACTCACATCTTATATAAGGAAGAGGATGGCAACATTATTCTTCATGTCTTAGGTTATTATTCTGGTCTGCCAAGACTTGTTGCTGCTTTGCTGCTTAGCAGGGTTGCAGTGTTGTTGAGCACTAGGTGTTCCCGAGCAAGAATCCCACCTCTCTCCTTGAGGAGCTTCATTGGGAGGATTTGTATTCATCATTACACATCATTTTTTCATGCCAAGCTTCAACCAACTTCATCAGCGTAGTTTTGCCAGAGATTGTGCAGTGTTGCCGGGTGAAGTAGTGGAAGGGATTGGAATCCTGGTTCCTGAGCTAGTTTCTCACTGGAGGAAGGTTTCCTTCACTTGAGAGACCTTTTTGGAGAGCTCCAGAGATGATTTCAGACCTGTGGTATCAGACCACACATTTCCCATACATTCCCAGCGCTGTTCCAGCTAGGGAATGCGTTATTTTGGAGGCAATGCTTAGTGCATGGTTTGGTGGCTCTGTTGCTGAGTTTCCTTGTGACTGAGAGGTTCATACTTTCATGGGAGGAAGCCCTTGAGGGATCTACAGAATATCAGACATATTTTAGCCTTCTACACTCATGAGCTTCAGTGTTGCAGTGATTATTCAGTGATTTTCTGAATATCACATTTTGTATGCGGAATGTTTGACAAGAAACCCTTGCCAGGTTATCTTGTATTTTGTATAAGCAGACTAGATCTCAGTTCTTCATGCATATTTGATAAATATATGAGTAGATATATTTTTTTCCTAATTTATGAGTGTAAACCCTCTCTTATATTTCACATTCCCTATTGCAGCAACTCCGGTATTTTGCAGTTTTGGGGTTTTAACACATTTTGGCAATACTAAGTGTGGGAGATCTGTTTAACCCACCTAGTTTGATTTGTTTTAGATCAATTATTGGATTTAGATTGTATATTAACTAATATATAGTATCCAAGATTCCATTTAACTTTTTTATGGCATATGTTGCTGGAAATGTGTTTTTAATGCATGATTCATGAGCTGTTCCAAATTTGGAATATTACAGTGGTATCAAAGCATGATCTCTGGCTCAGCCTATGAGATCCAGCTATCATAGGAAGGAGATATGGACAGAAGCCAGAAATATTCAGTATTTGAAGGAAGAAAGGAAGACAAGCTTACCAATCTTCTTCCACAATCTATGCAGAGCTCTCAAGGAGAGATGAAGAAAATGAGATTGGAGATGGGATCTCCAAAGGAGGTTGAATCTAGAGCTGAATCTAGATTTGCACATGGTGAGTGTGAGCATTCAGCTACACACCATGATGCACAATGTATTCAAGTACCTAGATCTATCTTGAGATGGATAGGAGGAGGAAGAATGCCTATGAGAATGACTCTTAGTGCTTTGTTGCGGGAGTATGAATCTCAAACTGAGAGGGTTAGAGATCATACTTATTTCCAAGAGTTTTGCAAGATCCAGGAGGAGAAGAGCAAGCAGCAAGATGCAGATAGATTTCTTCTATCTACTTTTGCCAGATCACCTACATGTTCAGCTGGAGCTTGGGTGAATGAGATAAACTCCTATTTGCAGCTGCACCATATTTCTTAAGATGAAGCCATCAGAGTTGCAATGCTGCATTTCAGAGGTAAGGCTCATGCATGGTGGATTTTTGAATCTTGTTCTTTAAAGAATGCAAACACTTCCTCTTATGCAAAATTCATAGAAACTTTTATGGGGAGGCTTGGTGAAAAACTTCCTAAGGCACATGAGCAAGGAAAACTTGAGGAAACAAACCCCTTGCATGTGATGAAGGAAACTCCACTTCAGAAAACCATGCGAGAAGAAAAAATCTTGCATTACATATTGCCGGACGAAAAACCTCTAGTTCATATTCTTGAACAAGAGGGCATGAGGATCTCTTTTTCACTAGGGGATCCAACTATTGAGGTGTTGCCCACACATTGATGGGGTTGAGGGCAACATCGCTGTCACATCTAGAGAATATCCAGTGCCTCATGTAGAGGGAGGAGGAGCACATGCTCCAATAGGAGGGATTCTTGTACCCTTACAAGAAGTTCCCCAGGATCTCATACATGGAGGTCCAAGCACAATCAGTGAGCAGCATGATTGTGCAGCATTGTAGCTGGAAGGAGGAGGTAGGGAGGAAGAGCAGCATCACTTGATGAGAGGCACACACCCTTCTCTATTTCAGAAAGCTAATGCAAGGGAGAGGCAGACTGATTTGTGCTGTAAGGGCAGGGGCAAGGTTGCCCAACCATATGTGCAATCTACTCTTGACATTGATGTCTCACTATATGGAGGCATTCCACCTGGGAGGCCATCTGATCTAGAATTGAGGGAAGACATCTTGTCTTTGGATTCACTGCTCTTGGATTTTGAAGAGGTGAAGATTTTGGAGGAGAAATTTGGCATGGGGGATGTTAAAGTAGCAGGTAGTAGCATGAGAGGAGCTTCACATGCCAGATCACTAGTGTTGTCTCTTAGGAGGATTGATCCTTATTGGAGATCTCATCTCTTGGTAGAGTACTCCAAGGATCTTAGTGCATGCATGATTCTTGATGACCCAGATGGAGATGAAAGATACATAGTAGATGATGTGGTCATCTATTCCTATGGCAGGATCTTCTTGACTAGACGTTCTTGTCTTAAGGAGAAGCTACTACATGCAGCACATGTGGACTTCTCTTCTATTCACCTTGATGCATTTTTCCAGTTGATGGAGGAGTTCACTTGGGAGGGCATTCAACATGACATATTTCATCATATGGAGAGATGTATAGCCCAGATGGTGATAGAGAGGATTTCACAGCCACCTTCCTACTCATTGGGAGTGAGGGAGAATTTCTAGTTGAGCCATTTCAGCTCAAGACCTCAAGTACATGATGGAGGAGGTATAATTTCACATTTTTTATTGTACTTCTTTTCCTTGTTTGAGCAGCATGAGGTAACAAGGAGAATTATCTCTTCTTGCATATTGTATGATGATGTACTTGTAGCTATTTGTAGCATTGATCTTGGCTATCTTTTTGATGATATGTGGGGGAAGCCACATGTCTCTTAGTGTGCACCAATGACACCATATTGTAAGTTCGTGTGTTCATCTTATGAGATGACTGTGGTAGCAAACAAGTGGTTGGTAAAGCACTTGTTATTTCTTATTTTGAGCAGACAAAGGATGCACTGTGCTGGTTCCATGAGTGGAACTATGATTCACTCTCCAGTTGTCATTTGGAAACTTGTTTTTATTGTACCTTGCTTGCATGTATTGTTGATATGTTTTTGCTCAAGGGAAGCTTTGCATGGAGAGAAAAACCAATTGGATGGCATGGCATCCATATGATATTGCAGCAGAAGACTTGTTTATATGGGGCATCATACAAGTTGACCATCATGATCTTACTTCATGGCTTGTATGAGGGAGAGATGAGGAAGCAACAAAAGTTTTTGTTACTGTGGTTGCACTTGGGAGAGTATGGGAAAAATTATTCCCATAATTTTCATAACATTTCTAGAGAGAAGGAAGGCACATTCATGGTGTAAGGAAGCTACCCTTCAGCATTAGAGGATCATGAGAGACTTCCATGTAGGAAGAAGATCTTCTCACATAGCAGCATGATGGTGGATTGCTTTGGCATATGGAATGTCAAAGAGAGGAATCATGGAGCCTTATTTCTAAGGCCTATAGCATTGTCACCTGGGAGTGTGTTCTTATTGATGGATTGTTCCAAGGAGTATATGTATCCCTTCTTCTTGTAGATTTTTATGAGTGGATTCTCATGGGGAGACTCACTTATGGACCTCACCTTCAGCTCACACATGATGCATGGTAAGAAATACATTTATATGCTTGTTGATTACTCTATTGAGTATTTGTACTTTCTCACCATATGTAAACAGTGCTTTGCTCCACATGAGAGCAAGATTATTTATGGGTTTCACGGTCACTTTAGGACCAAATCTTGTAACATCGATAACCCATCTCTACATGACTTTGGGCAAGTGTTGTATTTCTTTGATTGTACACAGCTGGTATATATGGCAGCTTACTGCTTTATAGTAGATGAGCTAACATGCATAGCTGCAAATTCCTTGAAGAACAGCTTGCCACTTGATCAGCAGTTGAAAGGACTGCGCTGCATCCACCAGAGAGACCATATGTATCATCCAAACTTGCACATAACCTTCAGCCATTTCCTGATTTGGATGCCATGTGGTGATGATGTGCCATTCATCTTGTATGGAATGGGTTGGGTTGACATGACTCATGATCTTGGAGGAGGGGTCTTTGGAGACTCAATATTCTTCTTTCCATTGGAGGGAAATCATGTTGCAGACCGAGATCAACATACCCTCTACACTTATCATTAGTGGATGGGAGGATAGTGTGGGATAGGCCCTCCTGCTTATCATGTTCACTTATTCATCCCACCTACATTTCAGGAGCCAAAGGTGGAGGAGATTCTTCATGAGTTGCCATGTTGGAGGGTAACTCACTTCATTTGGATGATAGCATGAGTGAGGGAGGCTCTCATTCACCATGATAATCATCACTCCTACTTTGTGGAGGCCATGAGACAACAAGCCAGTTTTTATTTACACTTTCCACCTTTGATTGATGTAGACCATTTGGTTTTGCACACTTGGGAGGAAACATTGGATGACAGTTTTATTGCAGATTATCTTGATGCAGTGATGGGGGATTTTGATGGGAGGCCACATGAGGAAAAGAAAATATTTTGGAGGGGAGGACTGTAATGTTCTAAAATTTTAGCCTCAAAGCTAAATGGAACATTAGAGTTCGCAACAGCTCTAGTTGGTGAATAAATGGGAAGAAAATCCCATAAGTCTCCTAAGGAGGAATTAAAACACTCCAAGTGTGAAAGGGGACACTATTCTAGCCTAATAAAACACCTCCATGTGTGAACATGGATAAAATCAAGCTGCTTTGACTAAGTCAATAGCGCATTTTTAGAGGAGGAGGAATCCAAGGAGGAATAACGCAGTTTTGGAGGGAGATGTATCTTTGGATAGAGATGACCTAATTGAGTGGGGCCAAGGGCAAGAAAACTCACATCTTATATAAGGAAGAGTGTTGGGTATGTGTTATATTCTTTCCACGACTAGCCCCAAGCGTTGTATGTTGTGTCGGGTGCAGCAGGGGGGTCACAAGGGGGGAGGCAGCCCCCACTGTTGGGGTTCGGGGCAGCGCCCCAGCAAAAAAAATTTTGGTGTGCGGACCCACTCATAGGAGGACCCACCCATGTTTTGTGCATGATTTTGCACATGGTTTTGGGGTACAATGGTTTTCGGCCCCTGGTATTTTGTAAATCCGGTCAAGGGAACTACGGTTATGTTCTAATCCAGGGTTAATGGATTGGGGTTTATGTATGCTTCGTCATGTATATATATGTGTTGTAACACTAAAAGGAATATAATGAAAAATCAAGCTGGTCGTCCCGACTTGGGATCCAGGGGAAAATCTATGTTTATCTGTTTTATGTTTTATGCTCTCGCTATTATTTATTTTCTATTATAAGATTCATGTGTAGATAATTTATGTTCATGGTTAAAACCTACATCTGGTATCAGAGCTGTTTCGGCTTCAAGGGGACACCTTTGTTGCTGAGGGTTTTTTGCTCAGGCCTGGGGTAGACCCTGTTCAGTGGGATATCTGCGGGATCGATTCTTGCGGTGAAAGAAGATGGCAAGTGGCGGAAATATAGAGATCAAGAAATTTAATGGTCAGAGTTTTTAGTTGTGGAAGCTCAAGATGGAGGATCTGCTGGTGGATAAAGATCAGTGGATCGCGGTAGATCCAGGTACTAAACCAACAACAATGTCAGATGAAGACTAGAATAAACTGGATCGGAAGGCTAAGAGCACAATACGGTTGTGTGTCTCAGATTCAGTACTGTTGAATGTATCTGGGGAAGCTACGGCAAAGAATTTGTGGGAAAAACTTGGGACTTTGTACCAATATAAGTCTCTGGTGAATAAGTTGTTCCCGCGGAAAAAGCTGTATAACCTGAGGATGAAGGATGGAGACTCGGTGACAGAGCATCTGAACGCCTTCAATAGTGTGGTAAGTCAGATGTCATCTGTTGATATTAAAATCTCAAATGAAGATAAGTGCATTAGTTTGTTGTGTTCTCTACCAGACTCGTGGGATAGTCTGGTTATTGCAATAGGTAGCAATACAACTACCTTGAATTTTGATGACATTGTCTCAGCCTTGCTGTCAGAGGAAATGAGACAGAGAAATATGGAGGGCCAAAATGGAGATGCCTTATCTGTACGAGGAAGGTCACAAAACAAAAACAAGAATAAGGTTTCGAGTGGGAGATCCAAATCTAGAGGGAGATCTAAATCTCCTGGAAAGTTTGTAAAGGTATGCTGGAAATGCGGAAAGGAAGGGCACTACAAAAAGGACTGCAGATCTAAAGCTCCTGAGAAAGGAAAGGGATATGATGATGCTCCTTCTGCAGAGGCAAAAACCACCTCAGATAAAGGTGGGGATGTGTATTTGGCTTCTTCTTCAAATACACATGTAGATCATGAGTCATGGTTGATTGACTCAGGTGCATCCTTTCACTTCACTCCCCATAGGGAGTGGTTCTATGAGTATGAGAAATATGATGGTGATGTCTTCCTAGGGGATGGTAGGAAGGAAAAGGTCAAGCTGAAGCTGCAGAGTGGAAGGATTAGAACACTTCCTGGTGTTATGCATATTCCTGCATTGGCCAGAAATCTGATTTCTGTAAGCAAGATGGATGATGAAGGTGTAAAAATAGTGTTCGAGAAAGATGCCTGCAAGATGGTTCAGGGAGCACTGGTATTAATGCGGGGAGTTTAGACTGGAACTCTGTACAAGCTACAAGGTAGCACTGTTATTGATGGGTGTAATAGTTATGTGGTTCCTGAAAGTGGAGCAGAAATCCTAGCTGTCTCTGGAGAAAAGACCATGCTATGGCATCAAAGGCTTGGACATATTGGAGAGAAGGGCCTTCGGATACTACATAGAAATGGTATGGTAGAAGGTATGTCTAATTGCTCTCTGGATTTCGATTTCTGTGAACATTGTGTATATGGGAAACATAATCGGGTGAGTTTTCCTTCTGGTGCTAAGAGGGCGAACAAGATATTAGAACTTGTGCACAGTGATGTGTTTGGACCTGTGTCAGTTCCATCACTGGGAAAGTCTGTGTATTATGTTTCATTCATAGATGACTTCTCAAGGAATACATGGATATATTTCTTGAGGAAGAAATCTGAAGTCTTTGACAAATTTAAAGAATTTAAGGCTCTGGTGGAAAACCAGACAGAGAAGAAGATAAAGGCATTGAGGACATATAATGGTGGGGAGTTCTGCAAGAAGGAATTTGAAGAGTTCTGTAAGAAGTGTGGTATAGCATGGCAGAAGAGTACTCCATACACACCTTAGAAAAACTAAGCTGCGGAAATAATGAACAAAACGCTGATGGAAAAGGCAAGAAGCATGCTTAGTGGTACCGAGTTAGGATAAGAATTTTGGGCAAAGGAAGTGGAGACTGCATGTTACTTAGTTAATAGATCACCTTCATCAGCGTTGGAGGATAAGACTCCACATGAGGTATGGACTGGTAAGAAACCCTCTCTTTCACATCTAAGGGTATTTGGATGTGATGCACATGTACATGTTCCAAAGGAGAAAAGGACCAAGTTGGATAATAAATCTGAAAGGTGCATCTTTATTGGGTATAAGGATGGTTTAAAGGGTTACAAGCTTTGGAACCCAGAAACAAGGAAGGTTGTGTACAGCCGAGATGTGGTGTTTAGAGAGGTGAAAGATGTTGTTAAAAATGAAATCATACCAAAGGAACCTGAGAAGATAGAGTTTGAGCTAAAGGAGGATGAATCAGACTCTACAACAGAAGAAGACTCAGAAGATGAAGAGCCACAAACTCCAGCTTTGAGAAGATCAGTTCGGGAAAGAAGGCAACTAGAAAGGTATAGTCCATCTGCTTTCTGTTCAGGTTTTGCCTTAACTATAACTGATGATGACCCCAGAACTGTCAGGGAGGCAGTAGATTCAGAGGATGGAAAACTCTGGAAGGAGGCCATGGTTGATGAAATGGCATCCTTGCACAAAAATAAGGCATGGGATCTGGTGGAGTTGCCGGCTGGAAGGAAGCCCATCGGGAGCAAATGGGTGTTTAAAAAGAAGATGAATGTAGAAGGCAAGGTGGAGAAATACAAAGCTCGGTTGGTAGCGAAAGGTTATTCCCAGGTGCCGGGAATTGATTTTGGTGATATTTTTCCTCCTGTTGCCAAAGTTACTTCTATTAGATTACTTTTATCTGTTGCTGCTGCATTTGATTTTGAGATAGAACAGATGGATGTGAAGACATCATTTCTTCACGGGGATCTAGAAGAAGAGATCTACATGAAGCAACCTGAAGGCTTTACGGTGAAGGGTAAGAAAGAACTGGTATGCAGGTTGAAGAAGTCTCTGTATGGGTTAAAACAGTCACCAAGGATGTGGTATCAGAAATTTGATACCTATATACGGGGACTTGGCTTCACCAGAAGCAAGGAGGATCAATGTGTTTATTTTAAATTAATTGGTGACCGTGTTATTTATTTGGTCTTGTATGTGGATGATATGTTGTTGATTTGAAATGACAAAGAAATTATCCAAGATTTGAAGACCCAACTGTTCTCCAAATTCGACATGAAGGATCTTGGTGTTGCAAACTATATTTTGGGCATGGAAATTAAGAGAGATCGAGCAAAGAGGAAGCTCTGGTTAAACCAGAGGAAGTATGTCAAGACTATATTGTAGAGGTTCAATATGAAGGATAGTAAACCAATGAATTATCCTATTCCTGTAGGTGTAAATTTGTCTGTTGAACAGTTTCCCAAGACACAAGAAGAAGAGGAGGATATGTCTCATGTTCCATATGCAAGTGCAGTGGGTAGTATGATGTATGCAATGGTTTGTACTAGACAAGACATTGCACATGCAATGGGAGTATTCATCAGGTTTATGTCAAACATAGGGAAGGAGCATTGGACAACAGTGAAGCGGGTTTTCATATATTTACGTGGCACTAGTGATTATGGCTTCTGCTACCAGGGAAGACCAGGATTGGAAATAATGTTGGACATTCGTGGTTTTGTTGATGCAGACTGCACTGTAGATCTGGACCAAATAATATCTACAAGTGGGTATGTGTTTAACCTATTTAGATGCGCAGTCAGTTGGATGAGTAAAAGACAGTCTGTAGTGGCTCTTTCAACTACAGAGGCAGAATACATAGTAGCCACTCAGGCAAGCAACGAAGTAGTTTGGTTGTAGAGATTGTGTTCAAGTATGGGGTTGGTACAAAAAGCTATAAGGATAGACTATGATAGCCAAAGTGAAATTTTCTTGGCTAAGAACGCTGCTTACCATTCAAAGACAAAGCACATTGATGTTCAATATCACTTTTTTAGAGATATGGTTGAGGCTAAAAGGGTGTTGCTGGTAAAGGTGGACACTTTGAAGAATGTTGCAGATGCATTGACGAAGTTTGTGAGCACTCAGAAGTTCTCTTGGTGTAGAGAAACAATGGGTGTTGAAGAATTGGCCCAATGACTAAGCTCTCCTGTGGCCCCTTGTGGAAAGAAAACAACAAGTGGGAGAATGTTGGGTATGTGTTATATTATTTCCACGACTAGCCCCAAGTGTTGTATGTTGCGTTAGGCCTAGCAGGGGGGTCACAAGGGGGGAGGCAGCCCCCACTATTAAGCTCTGGGGTAGTGCCCTGGCGAAAATTGTTTTGGTGTGCAGACCCACTCATCTGAGGGCCCACCCATGTTTTCTGCATGAGTTTTCACATGGTTTTGGGGTACGATGGTTTTCCGCCCCTGGTATTTTGTAGATCCGGTCAAGGGAACTACGGTTATATTCTAATCTAGGGCTAATAGATTGGGTTTTATGTATGCTTTGGCATGTATATATATGTGTTGTAACACTAAAAGGAATATAATTAAAAATCAAGCTGGTCGTCCTGATTTGGGATACAAGGGAAAATCTCTGTGTTTATCTGTTTTATGTTTTATGCTCTCGCTATTGTTTATTTTTTGTTATAAGATTTGTGTGTAGATAATTTCTATTCAGGTTTAAAACCTACAAAGAGGATGGCAACATTTTTCTTCATGTCTTAGATTATTATTTTGGTCTGCCAAGACTTGTTGCTGCTTTGCTGCTTAGCAGGGTTGCAGTGTTGTTTAGCACTGGGTGTTCCCGAGGTGGAATCCCACCTCTCTCCTTGATGAGCCTCATTGGGAGAGTTTGTATTCATAATTCCACATCAAGTTTTTAGGCTGAGCTTTAGCCAACTTCATGAGCACATTTTTTCTAGAGATTGTGCAGTGTTGTTGGGTGCAGTAGTGGAAGGGATTAGAATCCTGGTTCCTGAGCTAGTTTCTTATTGGAGGAAGGTTTACTTCACTTGAGAGACCTGTTTGGAGAGCTCTAGAGCTGATTTCAAATATGTGGTATCAAACCACACATTTCCCATACATTCCCAGCACTGTTCCAGCTAGGTAATGCGTTATTTTGGAGGTAGTGCTCAATGCATGGTTTGGTGGCTCCGTTGCTGAGTTTCCTTGTGATTGAGAGGTTCATCCTTTCATGGGAGGAAGCCCTTGATGGACATACAGCAGATCATACATCCTTTAGCCTTCTACACTCATGAGCTTCAGTGTTGTAGTGATTATTTAGTGATTTTCTGAATATCACATTTTGTATGCAGAGTGTTTGACAAGAAAGCCTTGCCGGGTTATCTTGTATTTTGTATAAAGAGACTAGATCTTAGTTCTTCATGAATATTTGATTAATATATGAGTATATCTGTTATTCTCCTACTTTATGAGTGTAAACTCTCTCTTATACTGTGCAGTCCATATTGTAGCAACTCCGGTATTTTGCAGTTTTGGAGTTTTAACACATTTTGGTAATCCTAGGTGTGGGAGATCT